>LOEQ01004660.1:181359-206351 GCA_001685075.1 Bramus lutescens | reverse complement strand
TAAGGTCCCATTTTTTTTTTTGCCTGGCAATCTTGGCTACTTCCAATATCCAGGAGTATAAGTATGTGTTTTTCTTTGGGTTCACTTTCCTATTTAGCTTTTCCAGGATCATGAATTATAGGCTCAATGTCCTTTATTTATGGCTAGAATCCACTAATGAGTGAGAACATACCATATTCAACTTTTGGGTCTGGGTTACCTCACAGTGTTTTCTATTTCCAGCCATTTTCATACAAAATTCAAGATGCCATTGTTTTTTTTGTTTGTTTGTTTGTTTTTTTACCACTGTGTAGTACTCTAATGCGTATATATTTCACACTTTCTTTGTCCACTCTTCCAGTGAGGGGCGTCTCCGTTGTTTCCACTTTCTGGCTATTACAAATAATGCTGTTGTGAATATACTTGAACAAATTCTTTTGTAGTATGATAGGGCATCTCTTGGGTATATTCCCATGAGTGGTATTGATGGATCCTGGCGTAGGTTGATCCCGAATTTTCTCAGAAACCGCCACACTGATTTCCAAAGTGACTTCATAAGTTTACATTCCCACCAGCAATGGATGAGTGTTCCCCTTACTCCACATTCTATAATATATATCCACCACATTTTAGTTATCCATTGTCAATGAAAGACATTTAGTTTGTTGTTGCTTCTTAGAGGACGCCAGGTTTGTTAAGAATATGCCAAAGACTGGTATAGCTGGCTAATGTGATCAATTTATTTTTAGCTTTTTGAGATTTTTTTTCTCACTGATATCCATAGTAGTTGAACCAGTTTATAGTTCCCACCAGCAGTGAATGAAGGTTTTCTTTTCCCACAAAATTTCTAGCTTTAATTCTTGATTATTTTGATGATCTTTATCATTCTAAATGGAGCATGATGTCATTTTTCTAGTTGCTACAGACAATGACCATTTTTAAATTATTTATTTCCTTTTATTTCCTTCATCTTATTTACTCACTTATTTATTTATTTGTTTGTTTGTTTATTTTTCTCTCACCTATTGCATCTCAACCTTAGTTTCCACTCATTTCACTCCTCTCAGTTCCTCCCTTCCACCTCCCTTTTCCTCTAGATCCACTCTTCCTCCTCTGTTTCCCTTCAGAAAAATGTAGGCCTCCCACACAATCAACCAAACCGGACATGTCAAGTTCTACCATATCTGGGCACATACTCTCATGTCAAGGATGGAAGAGTTAATCTAGTTGGAAGAAAATGGACCCAAAAGCAGACAGACAAAAACATCATAGTCACCCTCATCACCCACTGTTAGGAGTCCCACACAAACACTAAGCTACACAACCAAGTTTTATATATGTATACACACATATACATATACATACATGCATACAAACACACACATATGAAATCTGCCTCCTACTCATACAGCTCTTTGATTATCCCTTCAGTTTCACTGTTCCCTTATAAACCCTGCTTAATCAATTCTGTGGGCTGTGTTTGCATGTGTCCTCAATCCCTCTGGCTCCTATAATTCTTTCTTTCCCTCTTTACAAGGTTCACTCTGTTCAGTCTAATGTTTGGCTGGTGTTCTCTGTATCTGCTTCTACCAGTTGTTGGATGAAGAATCTCTCATGATGACTGGGCTTGGCTCTGGTCTGTTTGTATAACAGAATAACATCTTTTAACCAGTTGTGTTTGGTTTTATGCTAGGTCTCTGGGCTATCCAGTCTCTGATTCCTTAAGAAATAACTCGAGGGATAAGGAGAAGCTGGATAGCTTTGAGTTATTTATTATCCAGTTTTTCTTATTTTAATAATTCTCTGTTTATGTTCCAGACTCAGTGTTCAAATGGATTTTTTTGAGTTTTATATGTATGTATGTATGTATATATATATATACCCATTTTAGGTATTAGTCTTCTGACAGGCACATACCTAGCATATTCTTTCCCATTCTCTTGGGTTCTTTTTCACCTTTTTTTTCACCTTATATTTTCAATTATTTAGCTTTGCAGAAGTTTTGTATTTTATCAAGTTTCAATTTTCTATTTCTGTCATTAATTATTGCAAATATTGACCCTATTTAAAAAGTCATTTCCTAGACTTATATCATACAGGGAATTGCCTTTTTTTCTCACAGTTTTCAGATTTCACATTTAGATCTCTGACCCATTTGGAGTTTTGACTTTTTATTTGTTTGTTTTTGTGAAAGCTGGCAGGTACAGGTCTAATTTTCTTCTGCAGCATAGAGATATCAAGTTTTCCTAGTTCTATTATTTAGAGAAGCTTTATGTTCTCTTGCTTATAGTTTTGTAATCTTTATCATATATTCAAAAGGTGAAATTTTGTGAACTAAATTTGGCTCTTAAGTTTTGTTCAGTTGGTCTATATGTCTATTTTTGTGTTAATTCCATGTAATTTTATTACTATGGTTCTGTCATATTTTTTAAGATGTAGAATAGAAATCCAGCCATTGTCTTTTGCTTTTAGGATGTTTGTTTTATATTTGTTCAGAGTTGTTTTGATTATCTGGGGTCTTCTGTGTTTTGTTTTATTTTTGTTTATTTTATTTTAATTTTTGTTTCATTTTGGTTTTTTGGAGACAGAGTTTCTCTGTAGTTTTGGAGCCTGTGCCCTGGAACTAGCTACTGTAGATCAGGCTGCCCTCAAATTCAGAGACTGGCCTGCCTCTGCCTGCATTGTGTTGGGATTAAAGTTATTTTCAGCCACTGCCTGGCTTTTTTTTTCTATTTTCAAGAAGTATTATATGGGATTTTCTGTGATATTGCTTAGAATCTATGAACATATTTTGGTAAAATGATCATTTTATAATATTACTTCCATTAATACATTGTAACGCATAAAATATAATTATCATGATTCTAATATGATTTCCTACAATAGTCTTGAAACTCTGATTCCCTTATTCTGCAGTAAGACTTGTTACTGAAATGTCAGAATTTTTGTTACCTTCATTATTCATACCTGACAAATTTGCTCAGAAGATTTCACCATATGCCAACCAGAGCCATTAAGTTTATCTTTTTTTTTTCTTTTTGAACAAAATACTCTGTTATAGATGTGGTCAAAGTGGATCATTTATTCAGTAGGTGTATGTGGCAGGTCACAGGGTTAGTGATGTAAACTGGCTTAACCACTATGGAAACGAGTTTAGAGGCTCCTTAAAAAGCTGGAAACACATCTATTATATAAATCTTTCTTTCCTTTCCTCTGAAAATTCCCACGGTCTCAATTCTTTTCCATTGCTGCTTAGTTCACAATAACCAGAAAATGGAAAATGCAATCATCCTAGATACATCATCATCTACTGAGTGAATAACAAAAATACTAGCACATATACACAGTTGGATTTTATTCAAATGTAGAGAAGACTGAAGTCATAACATTTGCAAGAAATTGAATGAAGCCATAAAAATTATTTTGAATATGGTAATGGCCTTAAATGTGTAGTTTTTGTAACTTGTACTACAAATGTAACCTAGAAAACTTGAAAAAGGATCATGGTGGGGGAATTATTAAAGAAGATAGGATAAAAAGATATAGGTCAAAGTACACTAGAAAGACTATAGAAGTAGGTTATGCTGGCCTTCTACCCCCTGAGCAACATGTATAGGAAACCTTATTTTAATTATGATAAATTGTTAGTAATTTTTTTAAAGAGTCTGGATGTAAACAAGAGAGTAAACAACTGATAGTAAAAATGGAAACATTTTACTGGATTTATCCAATTACATCAGTGTATTTAGTAAAATGATCTGTTGGGTTTTTTTAGTGAAATTTTATTTACAAAAGAAATTGGGATAATTCTACAGATTTGTAAAACTGTCATTTTGCCTTTAAAAAGACAAAATAATACAATAAAAACGCATGTTATTTGGAAGTTAGGCATATATTAAACATGTTCTTTTGTCTTTGTGTTTATTGACTTTTGTTTGGCATGCCTGATGATTAATGCATTAATCACATTCCTTGAAATTATGGAAAACAACAAAGTTTAATTGGCAAACTGGCTTCTCTGCAGATTTGGATCCAGAAATTACAACTTTGATAAACTGAAATGAAATTTACTAGCAAAATGACTCTGGTTTCCAGTTAAAGCTGACATATCTTTTGATATCTGCATTTGTCTGTTTTTCAAAAATGCTGCATACATTTATTTTATATAGACACATCCAGGATGGAGATCACCATAAACAAAATTTGATTACAAGATTTCTCTTTTTTTCATGTTTAATATACCAATTTCATTGATTCTACACATCTCTCTTTGGTGTAGTAAGTTCTTCTGTCTATGTTTTGCTTTCATTGGTTGAATAAAGAAACTAACTTGGCTTTTTAATAGGGCAGAACTTAGATAGATGAGGAAGACAGAACTGGCTGCTGAGAAGAAGGCAGTGGTGGCAGATCCCATGTAGCTCCTGCCTGAGACTGATGCTGGTTTGAATCTTTCCTGGGAAGCCACAACCTTGTGGTAAACACAGATTAATAGGAAAGGGTTAGATCAAGATATGAGAGTTGGCCATATAATGGCCCCAGCAGTAATTTAATTAATACAAGTTCTGTGTGATTATTTCAAGTTTAAGCTAGCTGGGCAGCTAGGACCAAAAGCAGGCCTGCTCATTCCTGTTACACCTCTTCAGTATTGATTGATATCTTTGACCTGCACTAGTTGTGCTATATCTATTCCATAAATGACATAATTAATAACAATCCTATTATTAAGTCAAAACCACACAACCCTTTATACATGTTATTTTTAAAATCTAAAATTGTTTCATTTATGTATTTTAGCTTGTCCATGGGTTTCATTGCTAATATTTATAAAATATTTTTACTTAATCTGAATTTTACATTTTTAATTTATATTTATCAGCTGTTTCTATTTAACAGCAAGAGGGAAAGCTCTTTATGTTTCACACATTCTAAAATTCTCTTGTCAATACAAATTCTTCTGTTCACATTTTCATTCTCAGGAGTTGTAGTTCCTTTATAGGATAGCAACAATGCTTATACTATTAATGTTTCTCATGTTGAAAGTGAATTTCAATTTAATATTAATATATTAAAATTTAAATAATATAGGTTTCAGCAACTTGTAATAATTTCATACATGTATGGCTAAAATGCTAACAGTGCATGTGTAGTGGGATCAAGAGCATGTAAATATCTTCACTACCTTATCAAGTGATTATATTTTTGAAAGCATACTCTACCTTTGAATGAATATTAATTTCAGCAAGCACCATATTTCCAAAATCATAAACATTATCATACTATTTGAAAAAAAAACACAATCCCAAAGTTCCCATAAGTATCTGTTCAATTTGAAGTTCTGTTATCAATTATGAATAAGCAACTAAATAAATTCACCTTGTAAAATAAATAGAATTTAGAAATATGAAAATAAATTCATTTACTAATAATAGTATTTTTACTATACATATGCATTCAATTTTTTGTTCTGAAAAAATATACTTCATTTTGGTATTTTAAAACAATTTTTTTTATTTTCCTCCCTTGTATCTTCCCCATCTTTCTGTCCAACCCACCCTCTTTACCATTTCATGGTATTTTTTCTGCTTTCTTGTTGCATATGTCATATTTCTCTTCCACCACATTTTCAAGATCCTTTTCTCCCTGATACTATCTCAAAGTCCTGGCTAAAGCAATAAAATATAAGAAAGATAAATAATGGATTAAAAAATGAGTAAAAGAAGTAAAAGTATATGTATTGGTAAATAATATAATTCTAAACTAAAAAGATTCTACAGACTTTACTACAAAAATTTTAGTTTTAATAAACACTCATTAAAATTTCAGGACAAAACCTTAACATATGTACATCCATAGCTTTCATATATGTAAGTGGCATGCTTACTGAGAAAAATAGAGAAAATGTCACATTAACAATAGCTCTTTCTAAATCAAAATGGATATGAATAAACTTATGAAGACAGTTGTATATCTCTACAATGAAAGGTTTAAACTGTGACACTAGGTAAAGAAATAAAAGATTTTAAATGATGAAGGATATCCATGCTTCTTTATAACCATTGTAAAAGCTACTCTACTTCTGAGAGTAATCTGTACCTTTAATTAAACACCTGTGAAAATATGAATGGAATTCATAAATGTAATATCTTAAAGCAAACCACAAGCCACCACAACCACCACATCTTTCAGAGACGATGAGGTATACATTGGATCTAAAACCTCAGGCCAGTATCCCAGAGCTAGTCCACCTGGCAGCCAGCCTATCAGCCATTCCACTCACTGGTCCGCTCTAGGACTGTGTGAACTCTGAAACAAAGTCCCATAAAGGGACCCACAGACTCAGCTTGCCTGATCATCTGTGGTCCAAATGCTCCCCCCACCATGCCACTCAGAAGCGTTGTTCCCTGTGAATTGCACTCCTAGGAGTAGGGAATCTGAGACTAATTTTGCCAGTCTACACAAGACTTTGCCAAACAGTCAAATCAGAGGATGAATGGCATCTCATAACCTCCACCCCAGAAAGAGAGCACCAGAGCCAATTCACCATCCAAGGTCTGAAGAAAACCTGGGAATATGTGGCTTCCTTCACCTCTGACACAGGTCAATACACCCAGCTTATACTCCAATCAACTCACATTTATCTGAGGGTACTGGGACATCATTGTATCCAAGCCCATTCACTTTTGCTTCTTGTATCTGGTTTGCTTTGGGCCACCAACCACCTTCCTAATAATAAATGTAGACATAATTATTTATGAATGCTCAGCCTTATTTTATGCTTGTTTCACTAGTTTTTATAATTTAATTTAACCTGCTTTCTCTTTATTTATGTTTGGCCTCAGGGATTTGTATCTTTCTGTATGTCCTACTCCGTGTCTGTCTCTCTGGCAGCTGCCTGGCTGGCCATAGGCATCTTGCTCTCTCCATTGTTCTTCTCACTCCCTCCTCTTTCTTTGAAGCCTAGAATCTTCCTACAAATTATTCTCTTGCCCACCAGAACCACCTATTCCTCTACCACCTAGCTATTGGCAGTTCAATTTTGTATTAGATCAACCAGGTGGCTTAGGCAGGCACAGCAACACATCTTTGAATAGTTAAACAAATGAGACATAAACCAATTTAATACACCTTTACATAGTCAAAATAATATTGCACAGCAGAATATACCATAGATTTTTCTGATGTCCAGTCTCTAGTTCCTGGCCATCTTGGCAGTGGGCATTCAACTCTATAAAAGCCCCAGCACATCTTGAAAGCAGGGCAGACTATAAGAACAGAGTTTTGTGCCTGGATTGGTGTCCAGGTTTCTCTTTCCATAGCCTATAGAGTACCTTCCCTCATCAAAGTGACTAGAATGTAGGGTTATAAGTTCCATGCAGAAACAGACTTGTCATCTCTATGTTCAATGAGCTGTGCAGATGCTTTATTCAGAAATACACACACACACACACACACACACACACACACACACAGAGTAGAATTGTCCAAACAATCCTGAACAATAAAAACCTTTTAAGGTATTGTCACCCTGATTTTAAAGTGTGCTATAGAATCATTGTAAGAAAACTGCCATAGTAAAGGTATGCTATAAATGATAGAGTTCTCAGGACTAAGATATAAGTCCAAACATCTGCCATCACTTTATTTCTCAAAAGGAGGCTATAAGTCCACAATAGGGGAAACACAGCAGTAAAACAAGTGGTCCTGGTCAAAGTGCCTAGCTTTATGTAGAAAAACGATATTAGATCCTTATTGTAACATAGTAATAAAATATTTATTGATGACATGACATTTTGGTATGCCCATAGATTAGTGCGTCTTTCATCCCTCAACAGAGAAGCTTCTTTTTATAGTGAATGACAATTAACATGGATACTAACAACTTTTCAAGGGATAGATATTAAGTGAATGTGGAAAGTTCAGTCTTAAATTGAATGTCTATATTACTTTCCTCTTCTAGAGGTTCAAGAATCTTTGCAGAATAGGGTGAAGAATGTTGTAAGCCCCAGACATGGTAGATGATTTTGAGGATATGTTTTCTGGACAGGACAGTCAGGTTATATACATGAATCCCTTGCATTTGTGACAATATGTACAATATTCACACAAAATAAAAACAGGCAGAATCCCAGCATGGATAGTGAGGTGGGGACATAAATTATAATCTCTACTTAAAGATCCACTGACAAATGGTAGAGTCTCTGAGAGTAACAGTTTGTTTAATTTAAGAGTGTGAGCCCTTGGATGAAATCCATTTTCCAGAACAGGTCACATATTATAATATATTTAGAAAGCAAAGATTTGACCTGANTGATTTTTTTTATTTATATATATATATATACATATGGAGAGAAAGAAAAAGAGAGTAAATGTTAAATTGGGTGGATGGGTATATGGAGAATATCAAAAAGCAGATGATAAACATGGCCATTATCTTGTGTTAGGTGAGAAGCAGGGAGGAGATTGGGAGGAGAGGAGGGAGGAATCTAAGAATTTGCAAAATAGCACTGAGAGATGCAACATAATAATTAATATAATAATCTATAGTAACTAATATAGTAATAACTTAAAGAGACATCATGGATAAAAAAGTTATGGTTACAGTGCAAAACTAGAAATACAGGTGAAAAACAAAAGACTCAGATAATGTAACATGGCTGGACATATAGTTATTGATCATGCTAAATGCCCACTGTTAAAAAGAAAGAAAGACTACTTAGCAAATGGTGATGGACAACAAGGATACCCACCTACATGTGAAGAAGTTATACATACAACTAACTCTTATTCTCTGTTCAACAAAACAAGCATGAATTTTCCTGCAATTTTAATTCATAATAAAATTTTATTCCTCTTTGTATGCAATCTAGCCAAGAGTACTTAAAGCAACACAAAGGAAGGACAGAAAACAATAAGACAAGAACTTAAGCAAGCAAATTTCACAAGTCTTGAAACAAGTATACCTACCTGATATATTTAAAATTTGAATTTTGGACAATTGATTCTCTATTAACTCAAATACTAATTTATCCTCATAATTATATTTTCTTAAATGCAATTTATTTATATAATTTTCTTACAATTATTCTATTATATTGCATTATGCCATTAATATGAATTAATTTCAAAATTTGAGTTATATGTATAACTTATCTAAGTATAACATTTCATTAATAAAATGAAGGTAGAAGCAATGATTCACTCAAGAAAATCTGGAAAAAAATAATAACAGTAGTAATACTTAATTTTTAAGATAAAATAAATCAGGACACATAAATATTCAAGCACAGTAGTAACAAGAGATATTTCCCGATGATGTATTAAATAAAATAAAATTGTTCACATAAGTTCACCTAAGGTGAAGTTGTAAGTAATGAAAATGAATTAGAAATTTTTATAATTATTGTGTTTTACATCACAATCTTGTGTTAAATTTCTAAGTCAAATAATTCTAGTAATATTGGACAGAGAATAAATATACAATTTTAATGTAGTTTAGAAGGTTGAGTATACTTTTAAAGTACCTGTATGGCAAGAATAAATGTAAAATGTCTTCCTTATAGAATGTTCTGTGTGTTTTAGAGGTTATAAAAATATAATGGAATGTAATTGTTACTAGAATGCCAACATTTGATTTATAATGAGTTGAGTATGTGGGTTGAAATTATTTTAAATCTTACAAGGAGCAATAAATGGCTGAATATGACAAGGAAATTCATGAAAAGATTAATATGGAAGCTCTTTTGAGTTCCCTAGAGGCAGAATAATATATAATGGCATGCTAATTCAAAGTATATCCTAATGGAATAGATATAGAAAAGAAAATCCATTTTCAAAAAAAAATAAAGGTCTTGTGCTTAAATTTCAATCTGTAAGACTACTTGTGAGACTAAAAATATTACAAATGTAGTTCTAGCCATGTGTAAGAATATACTTAAGTTACTGAACTCTGCTTCTCATGACAAATTTTCAGCAGAAATATAAAATTATCACAATATTTTATACCATAGAATTAAAAATGAAAACATTCTTAAGAAAAATATGGATATGGAATCTATATTTAATGTGGTTCAAAATCCAAATAAATAATAAAAAGTATTTATTTTGCATAGAAGTAAAAAATACATTTAAATTAATGATCTGTAAAATATCCTTAAGGCATATAAAAGATTCAGAATCATTATCCATACTACACAGATATATCTCATGAATGGAGAGCATAGATCAATAAAACAATAAATATTTTTGCTCCATTTAATCACAAAGACATGTTAGCTACTATTATGTTTGTATTAAAAGACACTATGACTAAGGCAACTTTTATAAAATAAATCATTTAATTGGGGCCTTGCTTGCAATTTCAGAGGGTTATTCTATAATCACCATGGTGGGAAGCAGATAGGCATGGCACCAGATCAGTAGCTGAGAATTTTACATCCTGATCCCTGGAAAGCAGTCAAGGGAACACAGTGCCTGTTATGGGCTTTTGAAAAGCCCACCCCCAGTGAACTACTTCCTGCAAGAAAGTTACACTTACTCCAACAAGGACACATCTCCTAACATTTTCTAAATAGTCAGCCAACTAAAGACTAGACATTCAAATATATGAGCCTATGGGAGCTTTTTTTATTCAAAACACAAGAAAAACCATCTACACTCCAAAAAAAATACATGAAAAGAGGCTAAAGAACATTAGCAAATTATTCATTAAATACAACAAAATAGATTTTATGAATTTGACAGTTAAAATTTTAAATTTTAGAAATTTTCATATGCTGAAAAAGACTATGGTTACACAAATATAAAATATTATATTTTCATTTAATCAGAAAATTAATAATATTTATCATAAATTGTAAATTATTTTTGATTTATTATTGAACAATAACAGAAAATTCTTAGCTCTCTGCCCAAAGTTTGGGATACACAGTTGAACAGCACCAGAAGTCATGGAGTTTACATTCCATTAATACAAACATGATGATTGGAAATAAAATTAAATAAGGTGGTATATCTCAAAGAAACTGAATATGTTACATGTAGCTGCTTTCGGAAGTAGGCAAGATTGCCAGGCAAAAGTTGGGAGCTTGGGGGTGGGGGTGGGGTGGGGGTAANAAGGATGGTTATGGGAGCAGGGAAGTAGATATCTTGGTGAAGGGACCCATTTTAGGGTTGGCAAGAGTCTGGACTCTGGTCTGATTTGATCATATGCTCCATCAGCCCCAGTCCAGCTGGCCTTGGTGAGCTCCCTTTAGATCAGCCCCACTGTCTCAGGTACAAAGCCATATGGCTAACACAGACAAAAATTATGGGCTAATATAAGTTATAAGAGTTATTAGCCTTTGTACCTATCTCAGTGAGGTAGTCACATCTTGCTTTCTCTGTGTCTGGCTTTCTCTCCATCTGGGTGAAGACTGTGTACTGAAACTTTCCTCTTTCCATAATTCTCATTGCCACACCCCTGCTTCTGGCTTTGTTGCCGTTGTCCCACCTATACTTCCGGCCTGGCTACTGGTTAAGTAGCACTTTCTTAAAAATAACACAAGTGACAGAATAAAAGTCCATTGTCCCATTTCAGTGCTGTTCCATCCTCTTTTGGAGAAGATTGTACAAAAATCTGACTTGGTCTGAGCACCTAATTATAATACATTACATATATCTTGGACAGCCACAAGTAGCTGCTTTTGCTACCCCCAACTGTGAAAAGAAATTTCTATGATTAAGACTCAAATCATCATTTTACTATGGGTATAAGCATAGACATTTAGAAGGTAGCTTAATGATGTATCCATATAACTAGCAATATTATGTATGCACCAATTGGCCTGAGACCACATCAATCTTGATATTTTAACCAGGTTTATAATACCAATTATGGATTTCTTATTGGGAAACAGGACTTAAAATGGAGAGTACATGGTTGTCCCTATGAGCTCTATGTCACTACTGCCTCATTAGGCCTACCTTGTCTGAGAGGTAGTTTCAGGCATAGGTGCCTTTTCTTATCCAGTAGTATGCATTGCAGCTCCCAGTGCTATGGAATCTGACCCGAAGCCAAGAAGTTCATAGCTCACTCCCAGCTGGATTCTGTTGGAGGAGCCACTAGTTTGTTCCTAGTTGCCCAGAATCAAAATAACCACACAGAAAGTATATTAATTAAAACACTGCTTGGCCCATTAGCTCTAGCTTCTTATTGGCTAACTCTTATATTAATTGAACCCATTTATATTAATCTGTATATCGCCATGTGGCAAAGGTTTACTGGGAAAAATTTCCAGCATCTGTCTCTGGCAGCTCTATGGTGTCTTTCTCCATCTTCCTTTCTCCAAGAATTCAGCTCTGTCTTCTCCTCCTACCTAAATTCTGCCCTATCAACAGGATATTCTTTATTCATTAATGGGACTCCAACATCATGATTCTTTTTATCTTTTAACATAGATGTTTTGTGTCTTCTGAAATGTATTTAGCATAGATGTTTATGAATGGATATGTACAGAATGATAATGTGATATGTATAAACAATGGAATTTTACTGGGTCATCAATAAAACTCAAGTTATGAAATTTCAAGAAAAATATATCAATTTGGAAATTATTATGTAAATTTGACCTCCAAGAGTCTAAAATATCAGCTTATACTATTTTTCTTTAGTGTATTGAAGATTATAATTTGCATACATACATATATATGTGTACACTTGTATAAATTAAGTAAATAAACATATGAATATATACATTTATGAATGTATTAGTTATGTAACTAGAATGGCTAACACAAGTGGTTAAAAGCATTTTATTAGAAGAGAGACTCAATAATAGAAGACTTGTGGTATAAAACTGGAAAAGAGGTTTCTGAAGCTGGAAGGATGGGAGTGGGGCTAGGAAATAGCTTGAGAAAGGAGGTGCAACATAAGCATATTATTGGTGTGGGAAAATTGTGTATTCTGTCAATTATGATTTAAATAAACACTAAATGGCCAATAGCTAGGCAGGAAGTATAGGTGGGAAAACCAGACTGGAAGTAGAGGTGGGGCAATGAGAACAGGAGTATTCTGGGAAGAAGAAAGCTCTTTCCCAGTCCTGTCCACACACCGAAGAAACAGGATGTGACATACCCAACTGAAAAAAGGTACTGAGCCATGTGGCTAATATAGATAAGAATAATGGGTTAATATAAGTTATAAGAGCTAATATGAAGCCTTAGCCAATGTGTCAATCAGTTTATAATTAATGCAGACTCACTGTGTGATTTCTTTGTGACATAAATGGCCGTGGAAACTGGGCAGGACAGAAACCCCAACAAGCAGGCCCACATTTTTATACATTATTTGTGTAAATTCTGCAATGTATCCTATTGCTTAATAGGCCAATTAAAAAACAAACCTAACACATTGTATTTGGAAAGTTGAAAGCTAAATGCTTGTATTGTTGAAATGTTTATAAACAAAGGCTTTTGTTTTTTAGAAATGGTGTCTTATTGGAAAACAAACAAAATGCATGTTACATAAGTAACACAGTTTCAAATCTGAAAGATGCATATGGGTGCATTTGAAAATAAACATTAGTGGTAATGTAATAGGGAAAATGTTGTAAGCAACCATTATATCATTATCATTCTCATATTACCTGGATAAACAGAGAAGGAAGATGATAAGAAAAACTAAAACAACATTGAAATGAATAATATGCATTTACATACTTTGAACACATTGCTAAGAAGTCAATATAAAACATTTGCAGTAATGACTGTACTTTAATATCTAAATATCAATTTTTTGTATGAGAATATAATATTCTTCTTACACTTTCCTCAGATTCCTTAACAGGCATTCTCTTAGGATTCTCAGATAACAAATGAGGAAGTGAAGTTTAGGGCACTCCTTTCACTTTTCCAGGAAACAGAGAAGTGAGAGTTATTGCCAAGTACCTTCATTATGAATGATCACCTCCCCAGTTTATTAGATAAAGATAAGACTTTCCAAAAATAATGAATATGAGATACATGCTTTTTACTTCAAGAAAAATATATTTTTGATAAAAATTAAAGTTATGTATTTTATTCGAGAACTTTCTTTGGAGTCCGTCAAAATTCCAAAGCTAGATCATATATACTATACTTGCAGAAAAGTTGCTTGTGATTATACATGTAGAATCAGTAGACTTTATACAACCATAGAGATATAGAATTGCTGATTTTTTCTATTATTAATTTTATTGCTTATTGACGCCATTGTAAAAGAATTAGATACACCTTTGAAAATGTTACAGATTACAGATTATGACATCAGGTCATATACTCACAATTTAAATATGTTTCATTTCTAAAGACTTTTTTCTGTCTTTAAACTACTGCATTTCTTTTACTTCATCTTGTATCTGTGTCATTCTAGTGTACTGCATATTTATCTGAGCCTTGCATTGTTCAGGGCAAAGCTAGTCTCACATGGAATACCTGCTTTGCTTAGTGGGAACTTTGTGTTTCTCCAAGTGTGATAATTGAAATCTTAGGCCGCATAACTACTTGACTTACTCAGAAACAACCTAAGCAACTTTTAAATTTTTTGATTCAGACAGTTTATCAATCCTGTGTTTATGTATAAGAGTTAAATTGTAATTGATGAATATTATGTCGAGGTATGTGACATTAGTTAAGCTTCTGCATAACAGTAAACAAATTTCTGATAAAGGCAGCATAAGAGAGGAAATGTATTGACTCCTAGTTTAAGACCTTCTAGTCTTCATGGTTGAAAAAAAGTGTTAGATTTGGCCATATCATACCATGGTAGGCAGAATAACATTGGGTATATAGAAAGTACACAGATATAAGATGCTTACAAGACCTGGCTCTCACAGATTTGTTTATCTCAGGGTAGTTTTTTTAAATTTCTAGACTCTCTTAAGATGGAGAGACCCAGTCACATAAGCCTGTAATTAGTGTTCATAATACTGTAAAGAACAGAGAATTCTTATTTCTTGGAAGATTCAAGACTACAAGAAATGAACATTGCCATGTGTGTGTGTGTGTGTGTGTGTGTGTGTGTGTGTGTGTATGTGTGTGTGTGTATGTATCACTGGAGAGGACTTCAAAAGGTCAATTTTGTCTACAGTATTTCAATTTTATCTAAAGTTAGAGGCTTTAGCTTGTATTTTATAAAATACTATAAATCATGACCAATCTTTTATTAAACATTAGTAAGTTGACATTTTGTTAAAAGGTGGATTTTTATCTATTAGAGTAGTTATTAATTTAGATAAAATATGTGATATAAAATCCAATTTATTTGAAAATGACAGCATGTCCTAGAAAACTTTTTAAACATATCTTTTTATAACTAAAATTTCAATTTTCTTAGTATTAGTATGCAATAAGAGCTTTAAAGTTATTAGGTATATGCTAAGGTAAGTGATGCTAGCTACTTTATTTTAAATATTTCTGTGTCTTGTCATATTTCTCATGTATATTATAACATGCATAACTAGTGTGAGTTTGATCTCTAAGCACATTGGACAGTATGTAAGTAACACTCCAACATATGTTATTTTCCTATAAAGTATATGTTTCATTGTCAAGAATATTTTAGTTTAAAGAGATGCAAAGAACAAGGCCAGAACATATTGTTTGGTTTCTGCAAAAGACAATTTCATTATGACTTTGCATCTCAGGAAAATACTTTGAAAGGAAATTCATTTAATGACATGAACTCAAGGCCTCAATTTTCACAGGTTAATAGAAAGGCATGTTGACAAATCTTCTGAAACCAATCCACTTATATTTGACATTGTGATGCTTGAAAGGAAACATTTTGAGAGCCAAAGACTCTAGACAGCGGAAATATTTGCATTTTCTCTTCCAATAAAATACTGAAATAATGATATTAAACAACTCTCAGGATGATTTTAGGTAGAAAGATAGAAACATACATTTAATGACACCGTTAAAAGAAACCTAAAGACTAGGGTATATTTTTATTTGTTTGGGAAGTATAAAAAGCAAAATTAAAAATTGCTATTCCTTTTTGAATACTGCTATTTGTAACAGCATCAAAAATATTACATTTGAATGAAGTCTTAGATCTAACCATACTTTTAACTGCTCAGAAATTTCTAAGAGGAAAAATTTCAACTCAAAAACATAGCATAATTTGTATTTGTCTTTTCAAGTTTTTGTCATAATTTATTTGGCAGAAATCTTAATAACACAGTCATACACAGAGTGACATATGAAAGAGATGGCTTGGATTAGAGTGAAAATTATGACATGCTGTGCTGAAAATAATTAACTTTCTGAAAAATCATGGGGATCAAAAACAGTATTGATGAGTGATCCAACATTTACATTCTAGCATTCAACTCACATAACGGTGTACAAGTATTTGATATATAAATTATAAACAGAAAACATTCCGTATAATGAAATATAGAAAAACAATTTCTAATGTCAAGAAGAAGAGAAATATGCATTAGAGTTGGAAACAGTTATAAGCATTTGATACTTTAGCAAAAGAAGTGATAGTTATTTGAAGAATCAATGAGAGAAAGATAAAAATAAGATATAATGCAAAACCATTTTAAAGTAGAATAATAGTGACTATCCTGAAACTAGAAATATGAGTTAAAATTATCTGTCAATTTTTCTGACCCTGGAACATCATACAGTACTCTACAACTGGATTTTATCCTCAGTAGCTAGTTTTTCATAATTGACTTGGGGGAATTTATGCTATGGTTATTTCCAGTTTTTATAATCAGGATGAAAGATAACTGTATATAAATCTCTGATTGGAATTATCAGTTTTTTTTAAAAATCTGTGTTTACAGTACTTAGAGAGAGGTCAAAGATGCTAATTAGCAAACAATTTATTTTTATTGTTTTGCTTAAAGACATAGTCTATCAATACCTTTGAAATGCTTTCACTTATCCTCATAGATCAGTTTGAGTCTTACCCTTATCAGAGCAGCTTGTATGTGTAGTTGATGGTCACGTATACAGAGACCCACATCTGGTTAATGAATTGAGAATAAATGATGATGGGCATCAGTAGCCCATTCCTCCCACTGTTATCAAGGAGCAGAAAAAAATTCATAAATAGGTCTTATTTCTAGCTAAGGTATTTGACAGTTTTTAAGGGATGGAGAGTCAGTTTTCTTCAGTGTCATGACTCTTGGTACATTGCCTGTGCTCCAGTGGATGATGCTCCACCAATGTGAATATGAGAAACACTAATTAGACTCAATGGTTATTAAAGAAGAAATGATGCTAAGAGGAGGATAGACAGTGATGTTGGTCCAGGATGATATGGAGAAGGAAAGTATAGGGATGTGGACATATGGTCTATATTATTTGAATTCATGGATGCATTAGCAAAAAATAACATACTAAACTATTCTATTATAAATGATTATGTTGGTTTTATTCAGCAACACATACCATCTTAGTAAGACCACCATAGTTTCTTCTCTGTTATGATAAACCCTATGACCAAATGCAATTTGGAGAGAAAAAGGCTTTTTAATTTCCATGTTGCATGTACATAATTAAAGGAAGCCAAAGCAGGAGCTCAAGGCAAGAACCTGGGACAGAAACTGAAGCAAGGACAATGCAGTTGTAGAGTTTATTCATTTACTTTTCATGTCTTTCTCAGAAATATTGTTTATACAATGACGTATCATCTGACTGGGTTGGCACTGTCTATAAAGAGCTTGGCAATTTAGCATCAATCATCATTCAAAAAATGCCATATGAACATGCCCACAAGCCAATCTCATAGTGGAGTTCCTCAAATGATGTTTTCTCCTCCTATGCAACATTGTTCTGTATCAAGGTGGAAAGACCTAGTAGTATATACATAAAGAAATCAAGAATATTATCCATGTTATTTTTGTTTTTGTACTGGATTATGATAGCTATGGCAAAGACAATTTCTTTATAAATATTAGACCTGTAGTCAGTAATGAAGGAAGACTTCCAGCATCATCCTTATTACTTAACATTGCCTAAGTGTCTTTGTTAAGGTTTCAATTGTCATAAAACACCATGGCACAAGCAACTAGAGGCAGTGGTTGGGGATGGTGGCGTATTTCTGTTTACACTTTCACAGTAAATTCGATCTTTGAAGGAAATCAGAGAGGAATTCTAGGCCAGAACCTGAAAACAGCAATTGAATCAGAAACCATTGAGAACAGTGCTTAGAGGCATGATCCTCATGGATCACTTGATCTGCTTTTTTATACACTTCAGGACCAAAATTAGCCCCATCTTCAGTATGCTGGACTTCCCTCATCAACAAAATTTGTTGTACCTTTACCCATAGCTTCCTCTAGGCTCTTTTCAGAGACCCTGGTTCTGCCACATGGTGCCTAGCCTAAACTTCTCTCCATGTCATCTTCAATCCTAGGGTATCTGTGGAATTATGGCTGCATGTTTACTTAATAACTCTTCCTGGTCTGTCATAGTGCCAATCCTCAGTTTCTCTCCATGACCCCCCCCCCTTCATGTTTCAAAACTAGTTCCAGATAGTAGATTCTTACACATTACCACGCTTAGCTGCTAGCATGAGGGTAAGCCATTGATCTCTCTGGACCACAGCTTATGTGTGCTAACACTGAGGAAACACTTCCCAAAAGATATCACCAAAATGATGCTGGGCTCTTCTTAATCACTGATTTTTTCTCAGCACTAGATGACCATTATTGATTGTTTCAGGGAAGCAAAGTTTTCATTGCACTGTTTCTGGTCTTGGGTAATCAGCTGCGTTTAACTGCACATCTTTTTCCCCTTCCCTTTCCTACCACTACCTCTTCCTATAAACTTTCATTGCTCTTTCTCAACTTTAAGTTCATGGCTTCTATTTTTTTGTTTTACATTCATACACACACACACACACACACACACACACACACACACACATATATATATGTAATAGATACACTATATATAGTATGTGTTCTTAATATATAATACAATCTTCTAAGCCTATATAATGTTGTTAGTATGTATATGATTTCAAAGAAATGCTGTACCTATCAAGTTTCATTAAACTGGTTACTTTGAGAGCCCTTAATAGTCTCTCCAATTTTCCTCTGAACTTCATAAGCAAGGCCTCACCATTTTCAGCAACCTCAGAATTATTTTTAAGTTTCCATCATAGCTCATTAAGTGCTGATCACAAAATGACCTTTCTAGATGAGAGTTCCAGAGTCAATACAAAAAACCCTTCCAAGCAAGGCCAGGTTTGTCACATCAATACCTCATGAACCTGTTAGTGATTTCTCCCTTAGTTAGGGTTTCTATTGCTGTGATAAATGCCAACGTCAAAATTGTTAGGGGTGAAACGGGTTGCTTTAGCTTGTAATACAATACTCCATCCATGAAGAAAGGGAGGGTGGGAACTCAAGGTAGGAACTTAAGAAGAAACCATGGAAGAACATTACTTACCAGACTGCTTCTAATGCTTTTTAAAGCTGCTTTCTTATACAACTGTGGATGACCAAAGTATGGTACTAATCGTAGTGGGTTGGCTCTTTCATGCCAATAATAAATTTTAAAAAGTGCACTACAAACACGCATTCTGTGATTGTGGTAGTGGCTTTGAAAGGACAAGAAATCACCTGTTAGGTGTCTTTTTATTCTGCTTTAACTGTGATTCTTTGAATCTTTGGACTGAATGAAGTTTATGTAAGCCAAGGTGCAGTCACATAAAGTTAAGGTTCCTAGCCTTTAAAACTGGGAATCAAATTTTCCTTTATAAATCAGAAAGTTTGTGACTTAAGGTTACAAAATAAAAAAGAGGCATTACCAGTGTGTGTTGCTGTAGAAGTATCTCTTTTTATCTATAAGCATTAAATTAAACATCTATAAATAATGAAAACCTGTGCTGGGTAATGTAGGAAGGAAACACAAATCTGTCCTGCCCACCATGATTGGCAGTAAGGGTAGAGGTTTAATTTAGAATAAAAATAGAGTAAATGAAAACTATCTCTGGAGAAGACAAGAGTTATGTAGACTCTACTGTTGGTATTAGAAAGAACAAGAGATACATTTGTTACTAGGAATATACTTAGTACTAATTCCATGTAACTCTTGCTGCTGCACATTTAAACTCTTAAGTGTGAATCATCATGAATAATTGCACTTGATGGAAGTCAAGGTGGACTTTTGAAAATCTGGATGGCCTCCTACACCATTCTAGTAAAAAAAAAAAAGAAAGAAAAAAACTACATATACTATTAACTACCTATGTTAAACCTTTGTTGACATTTTCATAAAAAACAACAAAAATTAATTTATCCAAATTTGTGATGATATCTTGTTTGTACAATTAAATATTGCCTGAAAATCAGAGGGTGGAGCTAACCACTAGCTGACCATAGGGGTCTGGAGGTCTGTACAGACAAACAGCAAATGGTATGACTGGGAGGAGAGAGGAAGTGATAAGACAGGAGGAGAAATGAACTCAGTCTCTTTTTGGCTGGTAATTTGAATAGGTGGCTGTGCTTTGGCTCCTTCATCTCTCTGATCTCTCAGCATTTTTCCCTGTATCTGACTCTGGTCTTTTATTATTAAGACCCATTAGAACTCACACAACACATATTAATTTTTGACTTGTTTAAAAAATAACATGAGAAATGCCTTTTTATAAATATCATCAAGAAAAGAAGATTTAGACACGTGGTGGTGTTGTAAGAGGCTGCTTGCTTGTTTCTGGCTGCTCAGCCCCAAAAGAATCACACAGAAACTGTATTAATCAAATCATTGCTTGGCTCATTAGCTCTAGCTTCTTATTGGCTAACTTACATCTTAATTTAACCCAATTCTATTAATCTGTGTATTTCCATGAGGCTGTGGCTTACCAGGTAATGTTCTATCCAGCGTCTTTCTCCAGTGGGGTTACATGGCTTCTCCCTGACTCCACATTCTTTTGTCCTGAATTCAGTTTAGTGTTCCCTATCTACCTGTATTCTGTCCTACACAGGCCTGACATTCACAGAATACAGGGGAGAATGCCACATGATTGTGGAAAGGACTGGGGTTCAGAAACCGTTAAGACATATAAGACCCACACCATCAACCTATGTCCAAAGCTATTAGGGTGGACAGAATCCCCACCTGGATCCACCATTTACAGGTGAAGCCTGCCCTTGACGGCTCCTCTCTAGAAGAAGGCAACCCTGCACTTTGAAGGGTCATTGCCCACCCAAGGGGCCCTCTCAAATTGAGAATTCAGAAAGTCATTGACTTTCTAACTAAGTAGGTTAAACTAAATGACTGTGTTTATTTTCTTTTTTCTCTTTCCTAGCTAGTACCTGCTAGGATTCCCCCTATTATTTTTAATGGCTAGGCAGAATATTCAAATGTCCATTGGCCCTAGCTGGACCCTTGATTTTTCTTCTTTTGGCCTTAACTTATGGACTTTGTATCATTAATGCCTTAATTAGGTTTATTAAGGAATAGACCTCTGACGTCCAACTAATAGTTTTAAAACAATACCAACCTGTATTGTAAAAACCTGAAAAAAAAATCTCCAAAGTTTGAGGTGACACATTATTCAGTGGGGGAACAAGAAGGCCAAGCAAATACCACAACAGGTTTCTAAAACTCAGTTAAATACTAGGCCCCAGTTTCTGTCTCTTGACACTTAACAAGACATTTTTGGAGGAAGACAAGAAAGAATGCCAATCAATAACCAAAGCCCCAATGGTGAGTATGAGAGGAACTGCACATATTAGGCCTGCACTGAACACCCCCATTACCTCAAGGCAGTAACCAAATAATGACAAATCCTCGGATTTGTCCAGACATGCCAATGAATGGAGAAGCTATAGCTTTAGCCGACATTTGTAAGCCCTAACTAATTAGAAACATACTAATCTAATTGCCAATAGAGAATGCCAATCTTAGATAGAGTTGATCTCACTGCTTTTAGAATTTATTTAGTTATGTATAAAACAGCCTGAAAGCTTTTCTTAGGGGTTGTCATTTTTCCCTGTGTATTGGCTATGTGGCCCAAGCATGCTGATCATCCTAGTCTTGAAATAGCAAATGCTCTTGATTGGTGATTGCAAAAACAAAAATAAAAACAAGAACAAAAACAAAACAAAATGAAACAAAAGAATAAAGAAAAAGAAAAAAAAGAAGACAGTTGTTGTATGAGGCCACTTGTCTGTTCCCAGCTGCTCAGTCCCAAAATAATAACACAGGAATTGTGTTAATTAAATCACTGCTTGGCCCATTAGCTCTAGCTTCTTATTGGCTAACTCTTACATCTTAATTTAACTCATCTCCATGAGGCTGTGGCTTACCGGGTAAATTTCCTGAGGTAAAGTTCTGGCATATGTCTCCAGTGGAGATACATGGCTTCTCTCTTACTCTACCTTCTTTCTCTCAGCATTCAATTTAGTTTTCCCCATATAGCTGTACTCTATCCTATCATGCCAAGCCAGTTTCTTTATTCATTAATCAATAAAATCAACACATATACAGAACTTCCTACATCAGACAATAAAATGGAGGTGTGTAGTCTAAGGAAGAAGCAAGAAAGAAATGGTAAGAAAGTAAGAATATGGAAATAACTCTATTATCACAACACTGTGTAATTTTGCAAACTTTGGGGTTATTAGGGTGATGAAATTTTTGGAGAAAAAATCTATGGTATTTTGCTTCTACATTTTTTTCTGGATTTTGTAAAATTCATTAGACTCTTTCTACATCCATACACCTGATAAACAGATAATAGATAATTCATGCATTTTTATATAAAATTAACAAAACTTATATAAATAATGATGAAATTATGTGACAACAATCAAAGTATCGCAGACTGAAGTTATTCACCATTTGTATCTGTGAAAAGGGACTATGTCAAATTGTTCCTTGAACTGATTATTTATAGCTTTCTTTCTGTGGATAGCAATTTATTTCTACATCCTTAATTATTATTTACACATAAAGTTTATTCACAAACTCTAAAAGAGTTTTAATATTTGATATTTAATTAGGGTGATCATTTTCAATTAGCTTTCTGTCAAAGCTTTTAAATAAAATATACCTTCTGACACTCACTGTTTGGCCTGCATTGAATAGGGTGCTGCCAGCCATGTTTTGTTTCCTTTTGATATTTAGATTTCAAAATTATTCATTACCTTCCCTTTTCCTTTTGTGTATTTTAGAATTTCTGTCCACACACCTGAAGCTGTAAGCTGGGGAAAGAAAGGCTTTATCAGTTGTTTTGGAGATTCTTCCCCAGTTAAACTTCCTTTCAGCCAATCAATTTGTCAGATCAGAGGCCTATCTTTTTGAGAGCTCCTCTGAACTGAGTTGAAAGGGTTAGGCCAGAGTTGGCAGTTTGATAAATCAAGCTGAAGGAAAGCTTAAAGCACTTTAGTGAAGAGGACTGGGGATAAGCACAGATGGCATTATCTGCTAGTTGACATTGATTAAAAAAAAAAACATATTTGTTAGAGTTAGCTTGCAAGATTTCTCCCCAACTCTGTGAGTCCCTGTCCTCCCAAATGACATTCAGATTAATTAGAAAACTTAAAAAAGAAAGCGTCTCATAATCCATTTATCTACCAAGTGGCAAGATCCAAAAATTAAATCTTGATGGTCTTCAATAAAGAAGCTTACCAAAGATTAAGGGTTATCAATCTTTCTGTGAGCTATGAAAATAGAGTGACCTTAAACAGGATTGCAGGGAGAGATGCAGACACACAGGGCACAGACTTTATTACAAATGCATACATATAACAATGTTAGTTAAATTTAGATTTTTATTCACCAACATAAATATTACAAATGAGAAATAATTGCTTTATAACATGTATTTTATTAAAGTTAAAGTATATTAAAATTATATTTCAATTTCATTTAATTAAAGTAGAAAATTTTGTTATGTTCAAAGTTAATAAATTATACAGATAAAGTAAGGAGAAAGTTCATGCTTATAAATTTAAAATAAACAACAAAATATTCTGTATATGGCAATATATAATAAGACTTGATATGACTTATTTATATGACTACATTGTCTCAAACTAAAAGGAAATAAATGATTACATCAAAGTACTTTTTACCCAATAAATCATTAATATTCTATATACCTCAAATAGACACATAAAGATGATAACATCACCAAATGTAAATATCTGGAAAGTTTACAAAATTAAGGACATAGTAATGGCTGAGGATGGAGAAGATTATTGAAAATTTTCCAAAATATATTAAAAGAGATGATGGGGAGTATCTAGGAGGATTTTGAAGAGGGGAAACATAATCAATATATATTGCGTTAAAATACGAAAATACATCCAAAGAGATCTCTGTACCACATATATATTAATATATTAATAAATATTCAACAAACAATTTGAGAACTAAGGAAAAAGTTAATTTAGCAATATGATGACAAAATTTGCTAAATGATATATTTTAAATAATATATAAGAAAGAAATGTAAATAAAGTAAGTTTTCCAAAGAATTTTTGGTTTGTTTGTTTCTTTTAAAAAAATGGTGATCATTCATTTTGAAGCAAAATTTCAGAAGAAAAAAATATGTAATATATAAAATGATACTACTGTTTAGAAATGAATGACAATCTACCTAATGAAAAAAGGTAATAAAGAAAATCAAAGCTACGGTCTGGAGAGATGGCTCATCTGTTAAGAGCACTGATTGCTCTTTCAAAAGAGCCAGGTTAAATACCCAGCCACAATATGGCAGCCCACAACTGTCTGTAACTCCAAGATCTGACACCATTACACAGAAACAAATGTAGGCATGCTACAATGCAAATAAAAATAAATAAATTACTCTTTTTTAAAAAATAAAGAAAATAGAAAATTAAAAATAACACTATATTGTGGATATTTATATATTCTATAGAGTGAAAAGAAGTAACTGCATTTTTTAAATGCTACAGATTTTTTTTAAATGAAGACTCTGTTTCATTTTTTAAAACATCAAAGTGTTGCCTACTTCCAATATTCAGGAGGATAACTACATATTATTCTTTGGGTTCACC
>LOEQ01004660.1:167169-180735 GCA_001685075.1 Bramus lutescens | reverse complement strand
GGAAATGGGAGGAGGGGAGGAGGTGGAAATTTTTAATAAAAAAATAAATTAAAATTAAAATTAAAATTAAAATTAAAGAAAAAATAAAACATCAAAGTGTTCTAAATGTTTGTTTTGAATAGAGTATACTGCATATTCTCTCAAGTGAAGTGTGCTCATTATACCATTCCCTCAAGGTTCAGGGAATAGTGGACAGGAGCTCTCATACTTAACCAAGAAGTTATTTTCAATTGACATCCATTGACAAGAAAAAATTTAGTTTATTACAATGTAATCTTACTGGATATATTCAGCACATTTAAAGGTAGACCTTATGTACAACAATAAAATACAATGGAAAATGAACTCTTTGCATGTTTCTACACTTATTGTCTCAGTGTCTCTATGCTTGGAAAGTTCTTTCTCACAGACCTTTTGTTTGTGTGCTATGGTTACTGATTTTATTTTTATAGGCACCTAATATGTGTGTTTCTTGTGTTTTTTCTTTATTTTACTATTATTGTGCTTGATTTTTGTGTGTTCATTTGTTTCTAGGGCTATTTATTTCCTAAAGAGAGAGAATAAAGAAGACCTGGGGTTGGATGAGAAGTGGTGTAGAGAGGATATTGGAAGAGTTGGGGGCAGAGAAAACATGATTAAAATAATAATTCTTTAATATAATGTTTTTCCTAATAAAATAATATTTTTAAAAATATTGTAAGTTTTAAACATTCATTATGTAAAATATCTCACAAAATTCAATTTTGTGAAATGGTTTTTTTAATTTATTATTTTATTTCATTTTTATTTCAGTATGGCAAGCTGGCTGGCCTAGAACTCTCTGTGTAGATCAGATATCCCAAATTCAAAAAGATCTGTGTGTCTCTGCCTTCAGAGATCCGTGATTGTTAGGTTCAAAGCAGTCCCAGAATGGCAGTGCTTATGACATTGTCTTCCAAAGGATGACTGGCCACATAAATAGAAGGATTGTTGTTGTAGAAAAAGCAGGCCGCATACCGCCACCCAGCTAGTTTACACCCAAAATAATCACATGTAAATTGTATTAATTAAATTTCTGCCTGGCCCATTATCTCTGGCCTCTTATTGATTAACTCTCACATCTTGACTGACCCATTTTTGTTAATCTGTATGTCACCATGAGGTAGTGGTTTACTGGGAAAGATTCAGCATGTCTGACTCTGGCAACTCCATGGCAGCTATCCCTGCCTGCCTTCCTCCTTCCAGCATTCAGTTCTCTTTTCCCCGCCTACCTGAGTTTCTGCCCTACCAAAAGGCCAAGGCAGTTTCTTTATTTGACCACTGAAAGCAACACATAGAAAGAAGAACCTTCTACACCAGATTGTAATTGTGCAAACTGTAGAGATCTCTCTAACAGGAACCTCCCTTCATCTGACTGAAAGTTCAACTACCTCAAACAAGAGTACACAGTTCTTGATCGCTGATATCAGCTCAAAACCCCAGCCTGATGACTGCCATATGCATCTGCTTCCTTTTCTACCATTTTGCTCTTCTCTGTGACTTCAGGAGAAAGCCCTGGCAGTTTCATCCCCAATAAACCTTTCCTTCTACCCATGGAGGAACCTAGGTTAGAGTTTTCACTGTATACTCACTTAACAGGAATAAAGTAGTGAGGCCATTTCTAAGGTAAAATATTTTAACTAATAAACTTGGTGATATATAATGAAACATTAATGCTTAAATATTTTACAAATTTTATTCCAGAAAATTCATTCCTATATATTTACATCTTAAGGTTATTAGTGGTGTTATGTGTTTTGTATTCCAAGTGTATAAAGAAACAGCGATTTCTTGCTTTCATGGAAATAATATATTTTAGTTTATTCAGATAATTTTATACACTAGTAGCTAACAATTTTTAAAATCTCACAAAATACTATATTTAAAACTAAAGTAATAAAATATTAGTGCTATGGTTTTACATATCATTTTCTTTCATTTTTATCTATACTAATTATTTGATCATTTGAGACAGGGCAATAGCGCAAGAACAACCTAGTGCATGCAAATTTACAATGAATAAGCAAAATTGATCAAAACAACCTGTCAGCAGACCAAAAGCATGGTAATTAATGATGCATACTTCCAGCCAATCACAGCACACATTCTACACCAGCAGTGACAGCCACATTCAAAGGGACCAACCAAAAACATTCCTGCGGCAGCTTAATTTCCTAAACCCCATAAAACTCCTGCCCCCTGACCTTTTTAAGATAAAGAGCTTCTGTTTTGGAATCTCCCAGAGTCTATGTCATTGCCTCAGCATCTTCTACAATGCCCTGCCCCCCCTGCTCCTCTCCCCCACAAACGGGAATCACACAACTTTAATAAGCCCGCAACAACGGGCACCCAATGTAAAAGGACCTTTTCCTTTTCCTCTTACCCTCTTTTAGGGGCAAACTCAAGATGTCTGCAGGGATTTGCAACAGGGACATCAGTGGGGCCAGCAAACAAAAAAATTCCTAAATGAGGGTAAGAGGAATCAAAATCAAGTAAAAGGAAAAGGTCCATCTACATTGGGTGCCCGTCGTTGAGGGCTTATTGTTGTGTGATCCCCGTTTGTGAGGGAGTCAAAAGTCACTGAGGGGGATCAGCCCCTCTCAAGATATCTTTGGTTCCATGGCATGCTCTCAGAGTTCAAGGCTGCCCAGTTAGTGCTAGAAAGAGACACTGGCTCCCAAGTTGTTTTCCTGGTCTGTCCTCATCTTCCACTTCCAGGGCAAGGCCAAGCACCAGCATTTGTCACTGAATAGGGAGGGTCAGTGTTTGGTCCAACATCTGTGGTTCCAGTCCATTTTCAATACGCTTGAGCACTTCCAGATGCATCCATCCCATTCCTGCAGAATCTGGGGGCTTCAGTGATGTCCTTGTCATCTATGAGTCCTTAGAGTGGCAGCAGTGCAAGAAGCAGGCTGGGAGCCATGGGTAGATGTGCTAGGGTGACGGATTCTCCTCTTATTCTTCTGCTTTTGCACATGTATTCAGACAATGGGCCATGCAGCTTTAAAGCCACTATGACTGGTACTTCATGTTGAATGAAGGCAGTCCTTGACCCCTCAGTTTTCCTTCAATGACACGCTGCTTATGATGATGAAGCAGAGACCCAAGCCTGTACAAATTTGCAATTTGGACTTAATATTACCTTTGACCATGCTTACTGGCCATGGACAATACACTGATCCTGTCACACAATATTTTCAACAAGTGTCTGATGCAGCCTTCAAGGCCCTCAAACTTTGTAATCCCCTGGACATTGTAGGCTATTTCTGCAATTTTGTACAGTAGGCTGAGGACCATTTCCTGAACTTTTGACCCATGTCACCAATGCTGTTAAAGCATGCCTCCCATCTGACCCTAGCGAGAATAACTTTATTAAACAGCTAACCTCTGAGAGGCTCAACACTGTCACCTGTAATGTCATGATACCTCTTAGAAATGAATATATTCATAAGTGGGTTTTGACCACCCATGATATTGACTCATAGAACAGGCTCCTTTCTACCCTTATGGCTTGCATCAATGACTTGGTCAATGGCAAACTTGACAAGGAAAATAATTCTGCCCCACCAAATGGGGATGTGGACAGTCTGGCCACTTATGTAGTAATTGTGCTAGGGCTCATTTAAAAACCCTACGTCCTAAATGCTAAAAAGGCTATCACTGGGCATGAGACTGTAGAAGCACCCAGTGGGTCCTTATATGAATGATCCAACATCAGGTCTTATAAAGGGCTGCCAGGAATGCTAGCAACAGGCAACCACAGAATAGATTGCATAATTATGACTATGACAGTATTCTTGCCTTTGCTGGAACATGTTATGCTCCTCTATAGGCAATTTTATTTTTACCCTCAAATTCTACACAAGCTTTTTCCTCATTTACCATTGCCCAGCTGTAAACATTTAATCAGAACCTATGCAACTTAACTTGACATGAACTGAGTTATTGAACTTGTCTGCCACATTCTTTGGCAAAGTATAGGATCAAATAAAATTCCTGATTGTCGCCTCCAACCTTGTTGCATGGTGCCTTAATAAGAGGGGAAGTGGTGGCTCTAATATTTCTGCTTAAGTGTCTCCTATAGCTAAGATCCTGATAGCTGTGTGAATAGGCAACACTCCAGGTGCTAATGACTATGGAGTGTGCTGGACCAAAACCTCCAAGGGTGGTGGTCCATGCTTGGCAAAAACAAATACAGTAGGCCATTTAAAGCCCTAGTTCTCTTAAAAGTTTCCCGTTGCTTCTGTCTTCTTGGGACCTTCTGGGGATCCTACCCTTCCAGGACTAGTAATCAAAGACAGGTAAGAGCCTGTCTATTAGGCCAACCTAAGACAGACATAGCCCAAAATGGTGGGGGGTCCCTAAGGTGGGTATGAAAATCCATAATTCCCACTAGGTTAACCAATAAAAATAAAATAAAAAGGGTGAGATGAGAAAGGGCAATAGCAAAAGCACAAGCAAGCACATGACAACTCACAATAAATAAATGAAATTGACCAAAAACAACCTGTCCATGGACAAAAGGCATGTTAACTAATTATGAGAACTCTTTGCCAATCACAACACACCAGTAGTGACTTTGACAGTAATATAGTACTAGATATTAAAAAGATGTGCATATAAAAATATGTAAAAGACAATAATTGTCAAAGAAAAGGAGCATGTCACTTGACAGTTGGGGGATGCATATCAGAGTTTGGAGGGAAGATATTTATGAGGAACTGGAGTGGGGAAATAGAAGGAAAGTGATGTAATTCTATTTTAAGTCATACATTTACATGATCGAGAATACATTACACAACAGAAAAAAATGACAACATCGTGAATTTTGCAGGCAAATGGATAGAGCTAGAAAACATCATTTTGAGTGAGGTAACCCAGACAGAGAAAGACAATTATCACAAGTACTCACTCATAAGTGATTTTTAAACATAAGCAAAGACAATCAGCCTACAAATCACAATCCCAAAGAACCTAGACAACAGTGAGAACCCTATGAGAAACATACATAGATCTAATCTACATGGGAAGTAGAAAAAGACATGATCTCCTGAGTAAATTAGGATCATTGGAACCTTGAGAGATGGTTGAAGGGGAGGGAGGAAGCAGGTAGAGGAGCAGAGAAAAATATAGCGCTCAATATATATATTAAATATATTAAAGTGAGCATTAAGAGAAAAATTAACAACATTGGCTATTGTTTTTGGTTTAGCTTTATCTAACTAATCTATATAAAACTTCCTAAAGACCCTCTGAATGATCCTTTTCCCTCAGAGTAAAGATTGTCACTTATCATATATCTGGATCACTTCTTTCCTTAACATTTATTTTTAGATTAATCACCAGGGTTTAATTGATGCCTAATGAATGATGGTATGTTACTTGAGAAAGAATTGAATTGAAAAGACATTTGTTCACCATTAATCAAAATATTAAAGTGTCACAGACACAGACAAAATTTCTTTCCAAATTTTTCAAGGTATTTCAAGGAATTGGATGAAGGTTCTAGAATTATTTTGATCACCTCTTCAGCTATCTTTGCAATTAGAAGAATCATGTTGGAAAGAATTAGGCTGGTCTAACAAACTGGCTGTAGCAGATGCTTTTCTATTGTTTGTGACCTCACTTGTGTTGAGAAACGTGTTAAACTTTAGTACCAGGAACTTTTTTCCTTTATGTTGAGAGGACCCTAAGTCTAAATAGACATTTACTGGTTGCTAGAAACATGTGAGTACTACTTATTACAACTTTACAGATATTTTGCTATGCTGGTTGTTGTCCTTATTCATAAGTGTTACAACTGCCTAGAAGTCTTTAAGAAAACCCTCCCTTGGCAGCTAACACTCACATTGTGGGTGCTGAGAATTGAAAATAGGTCCTCAGCCAGTGCTCTTAACCAGAGCCTACTGTCTTAGCTCAAGTTTATACAGTTGTAATAGTTAAAAGGTAAAAGATTAAAAGGTTACAAATAAAATATAATTAATGTAAGTTTTCATGTTTATAAAATTTGTTTGAAATAATGATTCATTGTCACAGAATCAGGACAATTTATTTTCATATCTTCTGTGAATGTAATAGCTGTGAAACAGACTGTACAGTGCTCAAGATCAAAAACATTTATTCGCTGTCCCTTTATAATAAGTTTGTTTATTCAACTTTTTTAGTAAGTTTTGTAAGATTTTGTAGCAAATACTGTCTTATCTAACTCTTTCTGCCAACTGCCTCTAAAATTCTAGGTGTGTTTTGTTTCCAGAGAGAAAATAGGCATGCTCAAATTATTTTATGCTGCAATAACAAGAAACCAATCAAACAGAAACACTCCATAAAATGGTTTAGTGTTATTAAACTATTTTTTTCTATGTCATATGATAAAAGTGACCACAGCTTTGCACATAAATGATTAAGGAATGGACATGTTTCCATAGAAACTTACAAACCAACCAAATAGTAAATAATATTTTTCTCCTAAAAATTTTCATGACAAAAGGCTGAAAACCTGTGTTTACAAATATTACTCTATTGTACCATATCCAAAACCATGAGGTGAGAAAAATCACTGTAATATAGTTCTCCCAAACAAGGCAGAAAAATTTTGTTTAATGTTTTACAAGCAGAATCAAACTAGGACTCTCCATGAAGAAAGTTGTAGTAGTCCTTGATCAGAGTCTGGAGTATATTTACTCATTATGGGTGTGTGAATAACAATAACCCTCCAGGCTCATGTGTTGGAATAACTGATTCCCCATTTGGTGGAAATGTTTGGATGAAATAGGAGGTGTGGTATTGTTAGCGGAGCTGTACTCAGTTCGGGTCCTTGAGTCTTCAAATAGCTGCAACTACCCTCAGTGTGTGTGCTCCGTTTGTCCTGTGTCTGAATCAGGAATAGAGCTTTCAGGTACTGCTCCAGTGCCATGCCTGCCTTCTAGTTACCATAATCCTTATAACAATGGTTAAAGATTCCTATTCTTCAGAAACTGTAGCCCAAATAAAGCATTTCTTATTCACTTTGGCTTAATATATATATATANTATATATATATATATTACATTTAATGTTGATCATATACTGTATTATACTTTTGGTTCATGGTCACAAGATCTAGAAATGTGCTGAGAAATTACAAAGATAAATGTAAAGGCAATTGAATAAGAAAAACATTGAATATAATTGGAAGTTACCAAACGCATGTTTGGTAGTATAGAGTTTTCCCTTCCTCCAGTATGAATTGAATACCAGGTTCAATAACTAGGACTTCTTCTGTGTTTGCATATTTGTTTCCTATTCGATTCATAATTTATTAATTCTTTGATAATTTCATGCATGTTTACTATGCACATTGATCATCTTTCCCTCTCTCTTCCCTCTTCCAGCCACTCTGGAATGCTGCTTCTTGGAAAAATATTATCATCTTATTTTCATGTTGTTTTATCCCCGTAAAATTTACTGAGTTTAAATATAGTTGTTCATGTGTTTGAGGGCATGGGGTCATTTAACAGGTTCTAGACAATCTAGCAACATCTATAACTTTTAATAAAAGTAGATCCCTTCCTACAACAACCATTAAAAACCAATTTTCAAACAACTTGGGGTTCTAATGTCCCCCTGCATCCATGCCAAGATAATGAGCAGCTTGACCTTTTACAGATATTCTGCAAGTATTCAAAGCTCTATAGTTCATGAGTGCAATGGCTGTGTCACATCCAGAGGCCACTGATTCACAACTGTTCTTCCTTCCTATTCATTGGATCTTATAGTTCTTAGGTACTGGACAATTGGTGTGGGAGGTTCTTCTGTATATGTGTCGCTTCTATTGGTTAATGAATAAAGACCTGTTTTGAGCCTATGGCAGGGAAGAACAGAACTATGTGGGGAAAGCTAGGCTATATGCTGGGAGGAAGAAGGGTGGAGTTAGGAAGCCACCATGGAGCCAGTGCCAGAGTAAGACATGCTGAAACTTTGACGGTAAGCCACTGCCATGTGGCGATACACAGATTAAGAGAAATGGGTTAAATCAAGATGTAAGACTTAACTAATGAGAAAGAAGCTAGAGCTAATGGGCCAAGCAGTGATTTAATTAATATAATTTCTGTGTGGTTATTTCAATAGGGCTAAGCTAGCCGGGTGGCCAGGAAGAATAAGTGGCTTCCCCCTGCAATGGATAATTATCATGGAAACTGCTATTCTATAATATTTGCCATAGGTAATTACTGTACTAAATGAATCATGGATGGAAAATATACTGCTTGGGGCAGCTATACCTAGTGAAGGCTCTCCCAATATTGGAGATATGACAAATCTCCTGATATGACAAAGAATACTGTATTCAGTCATTTTTTCTACCTATTAGTCTTTTAAGTCTAGTATATATATTTTTTGAGTTTTGAGATTCTTATTGTCAAAATTCAGAAACTGCTTAGTGGTATTTAGAAAGTAGAGTTATATTAAATATGTCTAGCATGTAATATTTTGTTACATTATATAATGGGGATGTTGTAAATATGAGAGAATAAAAATCTATATCCTCATCTGTATGAAAAAATATTTCAGCATATTATGATATAAGATTGCAATAAAAATAACATTTTCATGATTAATTTCACCATAAATAAGTATCTGTGAACTGTAAATGTGCACATAAGCTCTAAGTCATATTTACTATGTTTAAATTTTTATCAAATACTTCCTAGCTGTTTAAATTTGGATGTATTCCTTCACAGAAATAAACTTATTTTTTCATTTATAAAACTGGAAAAAATCATGCAATGCTTTTAGCTTTTGTGCTAATTAAATAAAATACTCTACTGAAAGTGAAATAAGTACTCCAAAATGTGAAGTATTCTATTATGAAAGTAGTAATATTTTTTAAAATTTTGTTAGAATTATGCTTAAATACTTGAATAAAAGTATTATCTTCTTGGTGTGGTAATTTAATAAAGGATTATAAAAAATAGCTACAGAAACTCTATTCTGTGGGAAGGCATTCTTTAATAGCCTGGCTGTTCGGTTTTGTGTTGCAAGTACAGGTAGGCATGAAACCTGACCATAATAGTTTGTAGAACCTAGAAGGTACGTTCTTGGGCAAATTGGCTTTGTGCTTCTGAGACTACCCCTTGAAACTGTCACATGCATCTCAAAGTTTTGCTGCAGAACAGTTTACTGATAAATACTGATCATGGGTTCCTGCTGGTCTTTAGTGAAAGCATGCACAGTTTGCCATGCATTGCTTTCTGAGCACTGAATCATTAAGTTACTTTTTATCTGGTTGTCAGTGGTGATATATAATGGTACTCTCTGAAAATCCTCTCAGTTAGAGTCTGGCTCTAAATTTTTGCCAATATATATCTTATACAAGCTGTTTATATTCACTATTCCTTGGTCATGATTTGCTAAGTGAATGAACCATCTGGCTCACTGAAGTTTTATATGACATCTACTTTATGATATGTCACAATATCTAATCCTTCAATATACTCTGGTGTTTAGCTGATTTATTTTCTCTATAAATACATAAATTATACTGCAACAATATGGGTGCATAAACAAGGTTTGAAGAAAAATAACATGAATACACATGCTAACATGGAAGGAGAAACTCAAATTGCTTCCATTTTTAAACAAAGAACTTCAAGTAACTCATGACTGTTAAGAGATGGAGAATGAGTCATACCTAGGATAAACCCATATAGGTTATTAAATAACTCATGGTCAGCCTTAGAACTATACAGATACAAGTGATTCTAAATGGAATCAGAAGGCTGTATTTATACATTCATGAATATATGTAACATATATATATATATACTTTACAAACATTTAACTGTATATTAACATGATTAACAAATAAAAAAGGCTATGAGTTAAGAGAAGGAATATGTAGAGGACATGTGAATGTCTTCAGGGAGGGAACATAGGAGAGATATGAGGAAAGAAAGGGAAAAGGAAATATTGAAATCATAGCTTAATTAAAATAAGCATGAATAATTTTTTAAATGATCAAGTCTCAATGAGCCATGTAGGAACCATAACATGATTAATATACACATAAAATTAAATTAACTAATAATTATATTAATAATCAAAAGTAGCCCCACACACATAGGAAAAACTCAAAAGTATTCTTATATTATCTCTAATAGCAAATGAATTATATTGAAATGAACTAAATTTATACCATTTAAAAAACAAACTTTTAAAAAACTCACTTAACAGAATCATTTATTTAATTGTATAGGTAAGTTTTCTGCATGCCTGATAGCCTTAGGGTCTCTATTGCTGTGATAAACACAATAACCAAATATAACTTAGGAAACATGGGTTTACTTTACAGTAAAACTTGCAGAGCCTACTCCAATTTAAAAGGAAGTCAGGACAGGAATTTCAGGTAGGAACTGGAGCAGTAACCATGGAGGAATACTGCTTGCTGGCTTGCTCTTTGTGATTCATTAGGTCTTTTTTTAATATAACTCAGGACTTCATGCTCTAGTCTGACAAACACTCTTCACACAAGAGACTGGGCCCACGTACTTGAATTGTTAACCCAGAAAACACCTACAGGCTTGCTTGCAGACAGCCCAGTTGAAGGAATTCTCTCAGCTGAGTTTCCTTTTGCTAGATAATTCTAGTTCATTCCAAGTTGAAAAACAAACAAACAACAACAAAACACAACAAATAAACAAAACCAATGGGGCAATTGGTCCATTTTAACATGACAGATAAACACATAACTATTAAACCTTAACTTCCATTTCTTGTTGTCCAGAGGATGTCAATATATCATATTAATATTATTGAAACTATAAAGCATTTCAACATTTAAATGCCCCACAATCTCTAAAAATAAGAATAATGTAAAAGCTCAGTCTCTTTAAAATCAGCAAAATCTCCATTAAAGACCAAAGCATTTCTAACCCATTCAAAGGTTTTCAACTCTGGGTCCTGTAAATTAAAAATAAAACAAATAAACACCAATTAAACAAAACAAACAAACAAACAAACAATGTTAAGGTTTTTTAAGCCAAGAAGGAAAAAGGGGAAAACAGTCATAGTCAAAATAAAACAAGAACGACATTGTAGGAAGTTCAGTGCTTGCCCTCTGGGAATCACTAAAGATCCTTTGGGATCCAAAAAGCCAAGGCAGTCCCAAGTTCCTCCTCTGCCCTCACAGCACAGACATCTTGCCTAGTATGCCTAGACTGGCTCTACTCCACCGCTGCTATTACTTTTTATGTCACCTCTAGTATCTCTAAAATCCTCAGTTCTCTGCTGCAACTGGGCTGTCCCTTAACCAACATTTTCTCCAAGGGACTCTTCAGGGACTCCAATAATTCATGATACCAAGGTAGTCCATTGCAGTCTATAGCATGTTTTCTTAATTTCTAATTTATTAGGGAAGATCCAGTCTGTTGTGGATGGGGAAGTATCTGTTTCTGGTTAGCCAGTCCTGAGTTATATAAGAAAGCAGTCAATATGAGCAAGCCATGAGAAGCACCACATAGTGTTCCTCAGTGGATTCTACTTCAGTTACTGCTTCCAGGATCTTTCCCTGAATTAATTCAAAAGTGGTTAGTAATGTGGAAGTAGAAGTTGAAATAAATGCTTTCCTACCAAAGTTGCTACTGGGCATGATGTCTTGTCATATAGAAACACTAATTAAGAAAACTTCAACACTGAAGATATGCTGAGAGTGGAGCAAACACAGAAGAATTCTGGGAATTCTCTTTCTCCTGCGGTATGGAATGCCATGCCAGCTTGCTTCGGTTGCACTCACATATTTGTCGATATGGGTGAGAAGACAACCATGGCTGCTCTCACTTAAGGTGAGGTGTTCCTGTTTGGGGTCCCAGAGTGTTCTTTGTGATATAACTCCTTGATGAATGTGGTTCAACATGTGTGTATGCAGCTGTGTCCGAATGTCTGATTTTCTAGAGAGTATAGTATAATCCATGAAAGTAGCACACATGGCTACACATTGATAGCTGAACCCTCTCTAACTTTCCCATTATATTTGGTGTTTTTATTTCTTTTCTTTTGCATATGTTTCTGTTGAGGTTTGTAAATGTTTTTACAGAAACAGCTTGATATGGGATCTATTTCTTTACACTTGTTGCTTTCATAATCTGATAAATAAAACTGTTTTGGTCAGTGGTTTAGCAGAGTAAAACCAAGAAGGAAATATAAACAGAGATAGAGAGAGAAAATAGGTGCAATCGGAAGATTCCATGTAGCCACCAAAGTAGAAAAATGTCAGAACAATACTGTTAAGTCACAGTCTCATGGTGATACATGGACTAATAGAAATGGGTTAATTTAATAGTTAGTGCGAGCCAATTGGCCAAGACATTGACCAAACAATTATAATTAAAATATTAGCCTCTGAGTGATTATTTCTGGGTATCAAAGTGGTGCCTTATGGAGTTTGCTAGCCTTTTGAGCAAAAAACTACCCTTGCCTGAACTGATTGTTGGTATGCTATATCAACTGGACATGCAGGACCCGCAGAGAAGAAGACTGCTAAACTTTCTAAATGATATAGGATGGTCTCTCGGGGTTCCTACTTCACAGAGGAAACTGCCAAACATTCTGCAGGACACAGAAGAAAGCAACTGATGTCCTTAAAATTTCCTACTCCATTGAAAAGTATGCCCAATATCATGGGCCTATTGGCTCATAATGTTACAGATGCCTCAATGTTACAGAAAAAATTTGGGTAACTCTCTACACAGCAAGACATCTCTGTGATTCCTAAAACCTTGGAAGTTGCTTGCTGTGCCCTTCCTGCTTGCTTAGGTAATATTATATACTTCTGGGGGCTTTGATGGAGTTGAAGACTAGATAGTTATAATTATAATTTTCCTTAGTTATAATAAAAGATAAATTAGATATAAAACTTTAGACTCATCAAGATAGGATAGATGATAGAGTATTTTCCTTAATTTGTCAAATACAATTGGACTAAGAATTGTAACTATAATTTATGCTTGGTAACTGTTTCATATATGTAATTTTATTATGTTCAAATTAAAACCTTTCCTTTTAAGTAGATAGAAAAGGGGATATGATGTGGGATGTCCTTCTGTATATGCGTTGCTTGTATTGACTAATGAATAAATCTGTTTTAGCCAATGGCTTAGAACAGTAAAACCATGTGGGAAATCTTAACAGAGACAAAGAGGAAAAGTAGATGGAATCTGTGAGGCATCATGTAGATGCCACAGGAGAAAGATACCAGAAATTTTCTGGTAAGCCAAAGCCTAGTAGCAATACATAGATTACTAGAAATGGGTTAAATTGTGATATAAGAGCTATCTAGGAATACCCCTGAGCTTTTGGCTAAACAATGCTAATATTTTGTTTTCTCCATTAATGGTGTATGAAATCTTGACTGGGTATAGAAGTCTGGGCTTGCATCCATGGTCTCTTAGTTTCTGCAGCACATCTATCCAAGACCTTCTGGCTTTCATGGTTTCCATAGAGATGTCAGGTATAAGTCTGATAGGTTTACCTTTATAAGTTGACCTTTTTCCTTTGCAGCTCTTAATATTCTTTCTT
>LOEQ01004660.1:152424-166734 GCA_001685075.1 Bramus lutescens | reverse complement strand
GTCTATTTTTTCTACTTCTTCTGGATTAGGGTGTTCAAGTCTTCCTTTTGTATGATCGCTGGATTCTGGTGTTATCATGTTGTTTTTCAGATTGTTGGAGGAATTCTTGCTTTGGCACCTGCCCATCTCTTCCTTTAAATGCTCTCCAATGGATCTTCTGTTACAGGATCAGGGCCCCATGCTATCCAGGGACCTAGCAGACGAAAGGGCTAGCTTGCTGCCTGCAAGCTTAATGAAACAAAGGAACTCCTGCTGGGTTCCACTCACCACCCAGTCCCAGCCCTGAAACAGGCTGAGCTGGGGGATCTTCTGGCCTCAAAGAAGGGAAGGGTACCCTGGGTGCAAGCTGGGATGGGATAGGAAGGGAGAGGTAGTAGCTGGGGAGAGAATCCCCTGCAGAATGACCAGAGAGTTTTGGGGCTTGAGGAATGTTTATGCTCCCCTTATACAGCTTCTGCCGGGTTGTTCAGGAACATACTCACTCCTCCGATGGATCTTCTGGTACCTCTGTTTTGTGTTTTTATGGACTAATTCTTCTGCATTCCAAGCTGGCCACTCTTGGTCTTCATCCCTATTTCTCTTCATTGTTACAATTATAGAAATAGATGTTTATAATGAAAATGCAAGTACTTTTAAATATTGGCATTATATAATGCGGGTGAACACATTTCTCTATACATTATAGTTTTTAACAATAAAATAATTTATGCAATAATGAATTACAAATAGATCTTTAATTTACATTCCTGAAATGGGTATTACATCAAGAGTGAACTTTTTTGTGTTTTACATGATGTACATATTGACAGTACTGAAAAGTAAAGCATTTTCAAAATTATGGCATAGAAAATTCCCAATTACAGCCATTGCAATTTGACTTCTGCTGTTGCAAAACTTTATTTCTCTATCCCTCTCACTATATCTGTCTTTATTTTCATTAAAATGAAAGAAACATGTACTAGTAGCCTGTGGGAAGTATTAAATAATATTTCTCCTTGTCTCAGGTCATGATTCAGCATTACTTCCAGGCCATTCCTTCAGGAAATGATTTTGACTGGATAGTTCCCTAGCAACAAAGGTCATGGCAGCTCCAAAGGAAGCATCAATGATGTGCCTCAGGGAACTTTGATATTACAGCCCTGTACTGCCTGTGAAAGTAACAGGCACAGCAAGGCCTGTGACCTTATCATTGTGATTCGGCTGTTTTTTTTCAGTTGGTTACAGCTACCTTTCTGCTGAGTAGTCACCTAAGCCAGTAGGATGTTGAGATGATATTTTTTCCAAAGATAAAAACATAGGAAGAAAATATAGGCAAAAGGAGGATGTGATTTACAGGCTCCCTACTATAAAAAACATTCTCACTATCATTTGTGTGTTTATTAGATTAAATCAAGAAAATGGTCTGGGTCAAACATTCAATCATATTTTGTTAGATAATATTTTGTTGTATCACTTATGTCTGAAAAATGGAACCATTATTTACAAAATATATTGAAAAGATATTTTTAAATAATTTTGGGCATTTTTAATACATACTTAATTTCTCATATTCCTATTTGCTTTAGGTTACAAATATGTCAATCTTCATTAATAATATTAATAATAATAATGTAATTATTGAACCAATTATCTTATACACTTTGGAAAATAATTTGAATACAATCCAAATCTAGTTTCTTCCTTTAGTTGTAGTCATACTCTATTCCTCTCTAAGCTGTGATTCAACTGCAGGTGTTGACCGAGGTTTCTGTCCCTCCTGGTCCTGCAGCCATTAAGTCCCAAAGAATCACATAGAGATCTATGTTAATTATCAACTAATTGGCCCATTAGCTCAGCATTCTTATTTACTAATTATTATAGCTTATATTAGCCCATAATTCTTGTCAGAGTTAACCACATGGCTTGGTACTTTTTTTTTATTTTTTTTTTTGGGCAAGGAATTCACATCTTGCTTCCTCTGTGGCTGGCTCCCAACTGAAGAAAATAGAATCCTCTTCCCAGAATTCCCCTGTTCTCATCACCCTGCCTATACTAGGACTGACCGATGATCCCAATCAGCGTTTTATTAAAATACAGTTGACAGGGTACAAACCAGTGTTCCACAGCATGCATGTATTTGTAGCAAAGGACTAATTGGTTTCTTCGTTAACATTTCACTTCTTAAATTTAAAATTTAAGAGACTGTTTTTCAGCGCACTTGTGTCTAAAACTTCTGACGGTTCCCATATTAGCATAATTAGAGAAGTCTTCATAGATGATACTTTTCTTCATAAAAGTGCATAGTTGTTATAGGTATTGGGGCCAGCTCTAGCCATGCATTATTGCTTTCACTCTTCTGTAAGTAATGTTCTATGTGCAGTAGTAATCTTCCACCTATGAAGCCACAGTGATCTACAGTAATTTTTAACACTGTAGAGCAATGACATTAACCTTGGAGCTGATTTTTTTTTCTGCCATTCTTCCTAAGTGAGAACGTACATCAAAATGCTATTTAGTTTCTCAATCTGTTTTAAATGTTCCTGTAACTGTATCTATGATACCGTTTTAATATAATAACTTGTCCTATAAGTAATGTTATTCTTGCTATTTCATTTACCTTGTATTGTTATTTTTGAATAGATGGTCATTATAGAGAATTTTCAATTCCTTTTGCTACCCAAAAGTTTACATAGATGATCAGACACAGACAAGTATGCTAGCAAATAAATAAAAATAATTTTCTGCAGTTATTTTATACCTAACCACACTTATTTTTATGTCTTATCAAATTCTTTTTGGTTATATAGGTCAGGGGCTGTCCTAAGTATATTGGAATATTCAGTGGTATTCTTGGTGTCTACCTATGTGATAGTAGTAGCAACCACCTTTCAGACAGAACAATTACCATGCCATTTATTCTCTGACAAATGTCTTCCTTGATGATGTCAGAAATCGAAAGTGAAAATGACTATTCTAAAGCATAGGTTACAGCACATTAATTGTCAAGAAAATTTTCATTTTAGTTTTATATTATTATACTAGATAAACATTTTCTGTATTGCAATTAAATTTACAGCATGTGTGACTTTTATTTGATAATTAATTTTATATCCTGATCACTTAGGAATGGATAACCTATCAAGGGATTTGTTCCTGGGAAAGGCTAATTCTTTCACCTATATTTTTAAGATATTGTGGATTCAATCTTCCTTGTTATATACAAAAGAAATTACCTAGGAAATAAGAATGAGTTAAAAATTTTCATTGAAACTTACTTCTTGCTATTATGTAAAATAGTAGTCTTTAGAGCAAAATTACTGTAACTTAAAGAGGTAGTTAGCTTCATTGATTATCTCAATCCATTATCAAAGGTAAACCTCAGAAGTAAATAACTTATTTAAATTTAAACATTAGCATTAAAATAAGGATAACAATTAAAATAAAGTTAATTATAATCATTAGAAATTATGTTAGAATAGCATTTTATATGAAAATGAGCAGGGCAAAAGAAAGTTTTATTCATTTAAATGTTTGTTGATTTCTATTAACCCTTATAATTTATTATAATTTTTGTTTCTTGTTATTACATATCAAGTAAGTTGTCTCTTTTGCAGAGGATGATAAGACTCACTGATTAATGGAAAATATAAAAAATACTTTCATTTCTTCAGTTTATCTATTCTTTTAAATATTTATTATTCTCTCATTCAATACATCCAAGCTGAAACTTCCCCTCCTTCTCCACCTTCCAGCACCCCCCAGTCTCATTACCCCAAAATCACTCCTCCCCATTTTCCATTTAGAAAAAAACAGGCCTCTTAGACATACCAATTAAGCTTGACATAATAAGAAGCAATAAGACTAGGCTTATACTCTTAATCAACACTTGTCAAAATAAGACAGTAAGAGGAAAAAGTAACAGGCAAAAGATTGAAAGACATCCCAATTCAGATTGTTAGGGGTTCAATAAAAACTCCAAACAGAGGTAGTAGGAGCTGTTCCTAACACTTTGGCTCTTGGGAGCCTATTCCATATACTGAATTGCCTTGTCTAGCCTTAATAAAATAGAAGGAGCTTAGTCCTACATCGCCTAGATATGTCATGCTTTCTTGATACCTGTCGTAATTTGAATGTAATTGACGCCCATAATCTCACAGGAGGGTGACACTAGTAGGATGTGTGACTTTGTTGAAATGAGTATGGCACCGCTGGAGGAAGTGTGTCACTCTATGGGTGAGCTTTGAGGTTTTCTTTGCTCAGGATACCTTCCAGTGTCTCAATTGACTTCCTGTTGCCTGCAAGATGTAAGACTCTCAGCTAACTCTCGATTACCATGTCTGACTGCATACTACCAGGCTTCCCATCATGATGATAATGGACTGAGCCTCTGAATCAATAAGCCACCACTTCAATTGAATATCTCCTTTTTCAGGGTTGTCATGGTTATGGTGTCTCTTTAAAACAATAGAAACCCTTACTAATACAATACCCACTGGAGGCCTGTCCCTTTCTGAACAGAAACAGAGAAGGCGTGTGTGTGTGTGGAGGGGGGAATTAAGGCAAGGAATGAGAAGAGAGAAGGGAGGGGAAACTATGGTCAAGATGTAAAACAAATGAATAAATTTAAATTAAACAAACAAACACAAAGGAAATATAGTAAAGCACTCATGTAGTTGACAATGAGAAAGAAAGAGCCACAGCATGTGTGCAGAGGGCCTGGTACAGACCCATGCGTGCTCACTTATTGTCTCTTCAGTCTTTGTGAGCCACTATGAGCTCTGCTTGCATTATTCTGTAGATTATGTTCTTGAAGTGCCTTCTATTCCTCTGGCTCTGCCAATCCTTTGTCCCCTTCTTCCCTAGAGTTCCTCTAGCTCCATTTAATATTTGTCTCTGTACCAACCCAATCAGCTGCTAGAGAAACCCTCTATGATGATGATTGGGCTAAGCTCTCACCGATCCTGTGAGTAAGGCAAAATGTCATTAGGAATTATTTCATTGACTTTTTTTTTGTCAGTTTGGTTCTACCCCAGGGCTCTGGATCATTCATCTTTTGGATAGGCAGAGTTTAGCATGGATTGATTCTCATGGTGTGGTCCTCAGATTGTACCCACGGTTGCCCTAGTGTATCTTGCATGCAGGAAATATTGTTAGTAATTTTTGTGCTTGAGTTGGTGCCCAGTCACATCTCTGGCATCCTAACCTAGTTACATAAGATGGCTTGTCCAGGCTCCATATCCTTCTTTTTCAGACTCTACAGCCTCCTGGTTTAAGCTCCATATCCTCCAATACTAGGAATTCTTCCTAAGATCAACCTCATAGATTCCAAGAAGTTTCCAATGCACAACTCTAATTCTAATAGGGGACTCATATCCAAAATATATAAAGAACTCCAAAACTAGACATCAACCAACTAAGTAATCAAAATTAAAAATGGGATACAGACCTAAACAGTGAGTTCTCATTATAAGAATCTGAAACAGCTGGGAAATACTTCATTAAATGTTCGATATCTTTTGCCATCAGGTGAATGAAACTCAACAATACTTTGTGATTCTATCTTATATCTGTTGGAATTGCTAAGATCAACAATTCAAGTCATGCTATCTCACCAGCTGCTGAGAATGTGGAGAAAAGAGAACACTCCTCAATTACTAATGTAAATGCAAACTCACATAGCCACCATAGAAAGCAATATAACAAGTTCCTCAGACGTTTGGGAATTGGTCTACTTCAAGATCCTTCTTATACCACTCTTGGACACCAAAAAGTGCCCCATTATATTTCAAAAACTCTTGATCAGTTATGTTCATAGCAACTATATTCACAATAGACAGAACCTGGAAAAACCTCGGATGTCCCTCAAGTGAAGAATGGATAAAGAAATTATACTACATTTACAAAATGGGTATTACTCAGCAGTTAACATATAATGTCATCATGAAATTTGCAAGCATGTAGGTGGAACTATACTAAAAATCACCCTGAGAGAGGCAACCAGAAATACAAACGTGGTTTGTGCTTACTCAAAAGAGGATATTAGGTAGTAAGTAACGGACAATCATTCTGCAATCCACAGATCTTGAGAAGTAAAACAAAGAGGAGAGGTCTATACGGGGAGTGCATGAATTTCTCTGGGAATGGGAAACAATATATTTTGTGGGTGGACTGGGATGGGTGGGGATAGGAACAGGAGGGATCAAGTGGAGAGGGGAGGAACAGAAAGAAAGGGTATGGGTTAAAGATGCAATGGAAACCTAGTGCATTTCTTCAGTTTTAAATTGACAGGTCTTTGTTGACTCTAAACAATATGACAGCTTTCCATTCTTTTATTGCCAATGCAGACATTATAGATATCCACTTAATAACTTTGTGGAAATCAATATTCCAGTGTATGCTTGTCTTCAGAGAATGATTAACCAGATTTCCCCCATGTTCTGTGTAGGCTAGTGGCCAGGCATCATACTGCATATTCCCTAAATGTTAGCTTTGATATCTTGCTTGAATATAGGAGTCACTACTTGTAGAAGAATTTTTCTTCTCTTCTATATTCTGCCTTCCCCCCCCCAGCTCTATATTATGGGAGAAGTATCCTAGCTATCATGGTGTAGGAATTTGAAATAACTAGGAATATGCTACTGAATTGGTCTACAAAATAATAGTAATATCAGTTTATTTTAAAATCCATTATTCCATATAGATATCATAGTTTATAAATGGGTACAGTTTTTCAGAGTTAGATGCCAGTAGAACTTATATTTAATTATTAGATTAACAACAATAACCAGCAATCATACACTATTAATCTGGTATGAATATGAAGCCACACATTAAATGTTTTGGGTGTAAAAACATTCATTTGAACACTTATAAAAGCTAGAGTATCTTTCTTGATAGAGTGATCAGTATTTCTGGGAAAAAATTCCATTTTTCTTCAGCTTTATTTCATATTTAATGTGAAAAAGATATATAAAGAACTAACCTACGTTTTATGTGTCACTGATGGAAGGGTAGTATATTTTCAAAATATATATAAATGCATTTATATATATTTTCATGATTCATTAGATAAACATTGTGTGATGGACAATTTAAAAAAAAGTTCAGGCTGATGAAAAAGAAACAAAAACAGAGACAGAGAAGAACCTTATAACTCAACAAGAAACATATTGAAGCATCTCAATTTTTAATCATAAAGAAAGCACTAGAATGACTTTTATCTTGACAGCTGAAGGTCCCGTTAGGTTGAGAAAGTACTATAAAACTACAAAGAAGAAAGATTTGTCTCTAGAATAAAGAGTAGTATGGATCGTTGATGTTTTGTGATCCCTGATCATATAAACCTTAGTAGCTGAAGGTCAGTAACAGAAAACTCTCCAGTGAAATTTCATGGTGGATTGACTAATCTAATTGTCCTCCAACAAAGATAATTAGCATTTGAGATAAAGACAGGTAGATGAATGAAAAACCTGGCTGAATCAGCATCTTGGAAATGTTTGTATGATGATAATTGAAACCTGTAATTATGAAAAACTTAATGATATGTTATGAATACAGTAAATTCTAGAACAAGATGTTTATGTGAAATCAAATTATTTGAAACTTGAAGAATCAGACAGGCATATTGGATGCATTTTATCATATATGCCACAATAACCCTACATACCTCAGACATATGTATTAAAATGAAGAATTTGAATCAAACCTACTATACCTTTCATTGACATTTATTACTTGTGCTATTAGAAATAGCTTTATGTCAGAAGTTCTCAAATGTAGTAAACAATGACAGCTATTCTATTATCTTAAACTTTGGTGTTTTCAACTTGAAAATGTTAATGTTAATATCTGATAAAGTGGTTTTTCTTTCTTTTTACTCTTTTTGAATATTGTGATAAATTCTGAAAATGATGCTTGTAGTGCACAGATTTCAAAGATTTGGCATTATTTATAATAATAATAATAATAATAATAATAATAATAATAACCTTTCAGGTCACAGTATCAATATCAGTGAAATTGAATGTCTCTTTAACTAAGCATGCTTGCTATCATTTGATTTTCTATATAATCTCCATGAAATAATCTGAAATAATGCTTCCTATAGAAGCTATAAGAAGTTTTTTCAATAAGCTTAAGGGATTTTAAGAATGTAAATATTTCCTTCTTAAATACAAGACTCTGTTGCAGTTTGATGCTTTATTCTCAGGGTATTTCCTTGTATTTGAGGATACATATCACTCAGTAAGAATATTTCTTATGCAATAAAGATAAATTATAATCAAGAATACAGTAAACAGAATGCCACTTATAGTTTCTTGTTGTATAAATTTCCTCCCATATTAAAGGTTTCTATCTTAAAGCAAAGTTCCTTAAGATGTAGGGAATCAAAGTTGCTCTAATGGAGGTTACACATTCCCTCCTCAAGTATGCATAGTCAGTAAGGACTGCTGAGACTCACTCAGATCAGCCAATCAGACGGAATATCAAACTGTGGAGCTGTCTGGGAGATATAGAGGGAAATTTAGATACCTAAAATGACACTGTACAGATATTGTAAAGTTGTGTAGTGCACTCTAGGTTTAAAGCTTTTGTGAGCCGTCACCCATGCTGGGATGGCCTTTAAGGATGAAGCTGTCTTTGAGTCATTTCTGACCTTGCAAATAACCCCTCACTAACACTCTTGTAAATTATACCCATAAAACTCATCAGTCTCTTCAACCTCAGCCCCCAGTGATTAGTGTCCCCACTCCCCACTGTATCTGCATGTTAGCCTAGGCTGATAGAGGTTTCTTGCTCCAGTCTTTGCCCCCAGGTCCACCTGTATTGTCCAGTCAACTCATGGTTATTCTCACTGGTCACCTGAAGCAAATGAGGAATCTAATGTACCGTGGGTGATTCATCTCAAGAAAACAGACACAGATACCTAGGAGTTACACAACAGTGGACACTCCTTGGGGGTATAGTCTGGTTTATGAGCAGAAATTATTGATAATACTTTGTGAGAATGCAGTTAAATGATTTTAATAGTTCTGTTCACACCAGGGAGGCTGTAAAGACAAAGATGGACCTCACAAGAAAATCTACCACAATGACATCCATAAATATAGACCAATTTTAAATGAACTGTGAATCTCTATTCCAGAGGAACTTAATCTTAGCTATGTATAAATACACCATTGATTGGATTCCTAAATAATTTACTATTATTGCTACTTGATTGAAATATTCAACTGAAACTGTTTTATTGGAACAAAGTTTCCTTTGAGTATCAAATCATGCAATAGTAACTTAGAATTCAATAACGCTAAATGAGTTTTAAATAATTTTAAGAAAAGCTCAATGGTTCATGAGTTGAAGTGTATCCTGCTTTGACCTGTAGTCAGTTTCCTAAGTGGCATGAGAAGATAGTTCTTTATGTCTACCAAATAATAGTGTCTCCAAACAGGACAGTTCTTCAATTTCAGTGCAATAGTTCAAATTACTTTTATAAGTAATTTTATACTTACTTTTGTAAAGTAAGGTTACTATGGAATACATTATTTGGGTACATAATTATTTGTCATAATGGTGCAATTATATGAATCATAGCAAATGGTGAAATTGGCTATAGGTAGAAAAATAAGCATTGTGCACTAAAATTCATAATAAATTAGTATCTTTAAAATAGTCATAATAAAGAACAACTCTTCTAGAAGGCTAATGAAGCCTCTTCTTTTCAGTTAAAGTCATATTGCTAGTTGAAAGTTTCTGTTGGCATGTGGGAGTTGAAATGAATAACTCAAGTGCAGCAGCACTTAGCAGATGTGGATGAAAAATGTCCAGAAGAATGAGAAAGAGATGGGGCTTCCACTTTATTGTTACTTTTAATGGAGTAGCTGAGTGACAGAACTGCACATTTTCAAGTAACACAAATGCTGCCCCATCACTCATTGACCTCGATTCAAGCCTGCCATAGAAAAGTTGTTAATTATTCCATTAGGTGTACTCAGTGCCTATTAGCTTACACACAACTGATGACTCAGATGGGCTGCTTAGTTTTCTGACAGTACCCAATTTCTTACTAGTGAGGTGCATTTATTATGTAAGTGTTCATTCAGCCTTTTTCCTTTAATCAGGATAAATCAATATCACTGAGGCAGTGAACAAAATAAAATTACAGTGCTGTTTATTTCAAGTACTATGTGTTTGTGAAAAAGAGAAAGAGCAGATAAATTGAAATAGGTATATATTTTAAATAACTAAATACATAAATTACAGGTTTACAGTAAATACCATGGGCTCGAAGGAACACGGTAGGGTAATAAGAATATGAGATCAACAGTTGAAATTATCTTTTAATTTCATTGGTTTGGTTACCTTTGAGTTTAATACTCTTAGTAACTATAAATTTTGAGGGAATGTTAAGTTGAACACTTGCACATCTTGATTTCATTTGCTCTCACATAGTTATCATTCAGGGTTTGCTGCATTTAGTCTGTCTCCATTTTTATTCATACTGAAAAAAATGATGTTGCTTATTTCACCACTAAGTTCTTTAGGACACATACAGTTACAACCATAGAGAACTGTGTTCACTTCCAAGCAATTTAGCACTATAAGTATATATTACATATTGAAAGACAATACATATCATATTTTATTTTTCTTTATTTTAAGTTATTTATAAGTATATCAAACAACATTCATAATAAGAAAAACTAAGGACTTTTAAAAAGGAGAATCCAAAGTTCAAGACTATCAAAGAAAATATAACAAATAAAATCAAACAAACAAGCCACAATTTTTGTTACGTTTAGCTGTGTTGCTCTTATGGTGTGGATGGACACAGAATATATTGCAAATATACCCTTTATATCACCACTCTACATAGCAAATGATGTTCCAATGTATTTATTTTTACCATGGTAATTATCCTCACTTGGCTAAGATGGTACCAATATATAACTCAACATTGAAGATACAATTTTTCTTATGATTAATTTATGATGTAGATGATAATATTATTCAAAACTTTATTTTTTAATTCATCCACAAAAAGATATCCAAATAATAATTTTTCTCTTTATAAGTGATCATTAGTAAAAAGGTATAAAAGTAAAGAATTTCTTTGTTACTCCCTTATAACCTTTCCACAAACTCATGTTTGCAGTTCTCCATTCTTCACTCTTTGATAAATTATGAAATTGTAGTTATAATTTATGCTAATATATATCCTAGCATTACATCTTCCAATTATGTATTTACTTAACTATACTTGTAGAAGTCATTAAACTAGAAAAGTGTCATTGATGTAGGTGATATCATATAGAGAGCAAACAGTAAAACATAGATGATATGAAAATTGAGACATGAAATATTATGGGTGATTTATTTAAGTAAATATAAGACATGGAGATGAATAAGTTAGTGGATGGTGAAAGAGGTTTAATCAAGAAGAAACTTGAGTGAAGTGTATGTGGAAACTTATTCTTAGTAATTTAAATAAACAAACAAATAAATAAATAGAATGATAGTAAAATTTCTGGTAAGTCTGGATGTAGTTTATTATAAAAGTCAGTGGCTATTAATAATCCCAATTCCAGGTGTTTGATATTATATTATGAGCCAGTACATCATTGCTTAGTCAGTCCCTGCAACCTTCTGAAACAATACCTTTTCTGTAGTTCTCTTGCATGTTCACCAGAGGTAGTTTATGAAACAATAGTTTTTAAGACAACACACACCTTGACAGCAAATAAAGCTGGAACTGCATTGGACAATCCTCTCTGCTCTGCTCGTTCACTGTCACAGTGCTAACAGGTGCTCTTCAGAAAAATGAAGCAAAAATGAATCAAAAATTTCTTTTAGATAGGAACACTACAATTTAAAATAGTAATTTACAAGGCAAGATGTGCTCCATGGTGCAAAAGTAGCAGAGAGTTATAGGGGAAAAGCAAGAGGAAGTTTAGGCTTTGTAGTATAAACTGAACAAAATACTAATGCTGAGAATTTCTTAGTGGAAGATTCACTACTTTTGTTTAGGTAAAAATGTCATGGTAGCAACCCACCTTCTACATGTCCATGTTTATATCCATAGACATATATTTTGCTCTATGGTACAGTACTGACATCCAGAAGACATTTTTACTCTCTCTCAGACAAAATACAAGGAAAAGAACATTGAAATTTTCAGAATTTAAACATCTCAATAAGTTTAAACAAAATTTGATGTTACACAACAAGCAAATTTAATTAAGTTTAAGTTTAATGTAGGAGAATAAAGAGAAAGTAGGTGAAAAGGGACAATGATAAGTTATCCTGCACTTTAAAAGTCTATCTACCATTTATTTCCAAATATCCTAACGTTAACAATAAAATTATGTAAGCTCTATTGTAGAAATATTTAGAATTTTTCTTGAAGTATTTCATAATAATTAGAAGAAACCTGAGTAGTACCAAAATAGTATGATATAAATCTAAACTAGTTCTTTATGCAGAAAATTGAACTATGTTTTATAAAGGTAGACAGAACTCATATTTAAAATTAAAATCATTCTTTTAATAAAGTCATTTTAAAGTAATAATACTAAGAATTACATTCAAAAAATTTCTATCATAAATTACTATAGTTTTATGTGAACAAAATTTTTGAGGAAATTGCTCATATATTTATAATTTTTAAAATTTGCCATGTTATACTATATACAAATATCAAACCCATGAGCAGTTCTAACTGCTAATTTACAAAGAAATAACTTAAAATTCTTTTAAACATTAGTATCATCAAAATAAGGAAAATATTTTATTCATAGGGCCTTTTGAATATACCTAAGCTATTAGTAATATACTGATTCATTAAGTGAGGGGCTATACTGAAAACACCCAAATTATGGCAGAATTATTTATTTTTCTTTAAGATGTGTAGGAATAGGTATACAATTTGTCAAATGAAAGAATAGTGCCCTATCACAAAGAGAAAATGAACCATTTTATTTCTTTGATATATTTTATACATTCTAATGTTACCTTAGCAATTTATCTAAAAACAAAGAACTGTCTGCTTTGATAAACACATGCACATTTTTTTCTCTTGAGAAGTACAATTGTTTTAAAGAATGATCAAGTAACAATTAGAAAGGAAAAATCAATCATTCCCATCGTCTTTTGTGTTCAAGGATTACATTATTCAGCAGATGCCTTTGATCAACTGGCTTTACCATTAATAACAATGCATTTTAACATTTACTCTGTGACGCCACATCATTAACTTTTAATTTATAATTACTAGAGGCATTTATTTTTCAATGTTGAAACAAGTAGAAATAACACTAGCTTCAAATCACATCTTTGTTCAGCACCTACTACTAGATTAATCGCATTTCCGCAACTTACTAATTGATTTGGGGGAGTGTTAACCAATCTACTTTCTATTTTGTGATCTTGTAAAGAAGAATTTTGTGAACCTCTATTTCCTCTCAGGGTTAAATCAAAAATTCAATCTGGATACCTCCACGAGAAATCTGTTTGAATTTTTTGTCATTCTGTCATTTCCTGCCACTTCTGCTGAGTGTATAACAATTCAATTTTCAATGTTAATATCTAACATTGTTAATTTTTCTTTAAGCAGTCTAAAGCAAAAATTGAGATTTTTGCAGTTTTATTTGACAGTCAGGTCATGAGGAAAGATAACCCTCCTAAGTAGTGCTCATATGACCAAAAACATTTACTGATTAAGCTTTTAGTATTTGTTGACTATATGAATTTTATTCTAATCACAGAATAAAATCAATTAAAATAGTTTGTATTTTAGAGTGAAAGTTGACTCGCTAAATTGCACATCTTCCTCATCTTCTCTCTCATTCAACACACAATCTAAATATATCTAACTTTTTATCTAATATTAATATCTGCAGGATGTCTTTGTTTCTAAGAAGTATTTGTGAACCAACATAGCTCCTATATAAAATTCTGAAACTTAGGGGCCTTCAACGGGGTAGTGAGTGCAACCAGGCAGGAATTCCTTTGTTTCACTAAGTCTGCAGGCAGCTAGCAAGTACTTTTTGTCTGCAAGGTCCCTGGCCAGCAAGGGGTCTTGATCATGTACCACAAGATCCATAGGAGAGCATTTGAAGGAAGAGATGGGCAGGTGCCAAAGCAATAATTCCTCCAACAATCTGGAAAACAACATGATAATACCAGAATCCAGCGAACAGACAACAGAAAGACTTGAACACCCTAATCCAGAAGAAGTAGAAAAAAATAGACATTATGAAAGTGATAGAGTCCCTTAACCATGATGTGAAAAAGTCCCTTAAAGAAATGGATGAGAAGAATAACAAAAAGTTTGAA
>LOEQ01004660.1:124574-135029 GCA_001685075.1 Bramus lutescens | reverse complement strand
TCCCTGCCCTGTGGGATGACCAAGGTCCTCCCCCCCAAATCGAGGACTAGTAAGGTGAGCATCCATAGATACTAGGCTCCCACAAAGCCCGTCCATGCTTGTAGAATCAAAACCCATTGCCATTGTACTTGGCTTCTCAGTCAGCCCTCATTGCCAGCCACATTCAGAGAGTCGGGTTTGATTACATGTTCCATCAGTCCCAGTCCAGCTGGCTTTGGTGAGCTCCCATTAGATCAGTCACACTGTCTCAGCGGGTGGACGCAACCCTTGCAGTCCTGACTTCCTTGTTCATATTCTCCCTCCTTCTGCTACTCATATGGACCTTGGGAGCTCAGTCCAGTGCCCCAATGTGGGTCTCTGTCTCTATCTCTGTCCATCGTCAGATGAAGGTTCTATGGTGATATGCAAGGTTTAATTAATCAATATGGCTGTAGGATAAGGCCAGTTCGGGCACCCTCTCCTCTGTTGCCCAAGGAACAAGCTGCGCATATCTAGAAAGGAGGGAGAAGGGGAGGATGCGGAGAGCTTTGGTGAATGGAATGGTTGGGATGGAGGAAGGGTGGATATGGGAGCAGGGAAGTAGATATCTTAATTAAGGGAGCCATTTTAGGGTTTGCAAGAGACTTGACTCTAGTGGGGTTCCTAGGTGAACTTAATGTCTTAAAGATTATTCATTTACCTTCAAGTTCTGAGAAGCGAACAAGGGAAAGAGAATGTTATATCTTCTTTTGAGAACCTCTTAAATTCTCTTGACTACTAACTGATCAAGTTTCTCATTCCTGGTTCTATGATATTTCATCAGAGTCAGGATGTTTGTATTACCACAACTACCACTACCATCACTACCACTAACATGACCACCACAACCGCTACTCCATTCCCACCAACGTCCCTATTCAACAACCACTGTAATCACTGCCATCACATGGCCACAACCATCACTCCTACCACAAACACCACCTCTATCAACACCACCAAGAACAACACCATAACCACCACAACCACCAACACCAAAAATACCACAACACTACTACCACAAACACCACAATGACTACCACCACTACCCAACCCCACAACCACCATCAATACCATCACCACCACCACACTACAACAAACACCACCACCCCACCACAACCGCTACCAACACCACTACTGTCGTAATATAATACATTAAACATTTCTTTGAATGTTTTAATTATACATCAAAACTAAGAGAAAGATAATTATATACTCTGTCCATATTAAATGCAGCAATATATATTGCAAAGCATAAGCTTTTTATTTGTGCTATTTACTTAAAATATATTTTCCTCATCATGACATATTTTTGAGGTACTCTGCTTCAAACTTGAAGCCAATATTTTTCTATATTATACGTTAACTTTTGATTATACTATAATAACATTGTTTCCTTTTTCTCTATAACCCCTCCTTCCATTTATTCCTGCCTGCTTTCATATTTTTTGCCACTCTTTCTTAATTGTTGTTGAATATGTAGCTTTTCTCCTTTTTGCTTTGAAATCTGGCTCTTTTGATGCTATGAAAGGAAGATATTCTAAAGAATTTTCTTTGGTTTTCTTCTGTGTTTTGTGTAGATTTGCAGAAGCTTCCAAATTACTTCTTTTGAAGTAATTTTCTTTTGAAGGTCACACAAATATGTATACATCATGCCTGCAGAGCCTCTTAAACTGCAGTTACTATCTTTGAGCAAAGTAGCTAACAAATTCTTTTAAACAACAATTTTAAAAGTTCAGCCAGCTAAATAGCTTTGGTGGACTATTCTTTCTTACTAGAATCCTCATTTGATACAAAGCTTTTCATTAAAGCCAGATATTATAGCAGTGAACATCCAGTTGATATGAATCATCCTAAAATTGATATTCCTTCAACCATATGTGGCTAAAGTGACTAATATCCTGACATGGATTCTTGATGTTTAGAAGATTTTTAGAAGATATTTAGAAGAAAATGGATTTTGACACTGTAGTCGTTTATTCATAGGTATCTTAATTCTTAAACTATTTCAATGGAGAAAGAAGAAACTGACATAAGGGAATTAACACAATAAATTTCTACAACAGTCCCCATGACAAGAATTGCATTTAGAGGACTTGGTTGCAGGCTTTGATTCATGGGTGGAAAAAATATTTTTCTTTCAATCCATGTACAAATTAAATGGGAAAATAGTGTCCTGAACTGTGGGATTACAGCGGATTAAGACCTTACCATTTAAATCAATACTATTTTGAAAGGCTAGAAATGTGATGATGAGTGAGAGCGGGAAATGATGCAACGCTTTACTCTGGCAGCATCTGAAAATGTGCTTTGCATGGAATCCATGTCTGCTGCTGAAAATCAGCCAAAACTTGAAATTAATTTATTTTGTATTTGGAGGAAAATAACTCCACTGTCAAAGATCCAAGATACATGCTTGTCATGGCTTACTATGTATTTTGTTACTAAAACTTGCTTTAGTTAATAGTATTTATTAATAGTTTATATATCAGAAAATAAAAACTTGAAATATTAGAATGAATTCTACTAGACTTCAGATAGTTAAGTAAATATATCTGGAAGGGAATTTGAGGTTTTGTTTATGGATTTGACGATTCTGTTTCCTGAAGGTAGGTCCTTTCATTGATGAGTGGCTACTAAAGACTTGATCGAGTCTGTTAGGGTGATAGCAAATATTAGTCATCTTATACACTACAAAATACTTAATGTATACTAATTTCTCCAATATTGGAGAATAAGACAATTTAAATGAACTGATATTTAGTATAGAACCTGGATCTCATGAAAATATGAACTTGTTTATTTCTTGGGTATATTATAAGACATTTAAGATTATAAAAATAAATAATGAACTCTTCATGTCAAAAACATATTTCAACAAATTATGTAGTTTTCTCTAATTTTTCATAAAGATTACCTTTTAGATTTCTATAATTTTGGTGAGCATACTAATAATTGTACAGCAATCTTCTCAAATTCAATAACTTTTCTTACACAACATAATTATTTATGGTGCTTTATGTAAATTATATAGCTCTTATCTTCCATGTGAATTACCTTGTTCATATTTGTGTCATTGTGTCATTTGTAATTGGCTTTATTTGTATCATTTTATTGAATTTGAGCAGTTTTGTTTTTTGCTTTTTAATACAGATCACCCCTGTGGTTGTACCTTCATGTGAGCCTCTGTACATTAGCTTCTTATAGTCAGATGGGGTTTCTGACTCTGACAAAAAAAAAATAAAATAAAAAAGAAAAGATGAGAGAACCTGCAGTTGATTACCTTCTTGAGATATTAAAGCCTGTTAATATATTTTGCTATTATGCAGTCTGAGGACATTTAACCTGTAAAACACATTCAACTTCCAAAGTTAAAGTTCAACAGTTAAGTTTTCTTCTTTGCTCTTCATTTCTTATAGAAAATTATTATAATTCCATGAGTTGATAAGTTATATGAACATTTTTAGCATTTTAATCATTCATATCAATTTTTAGTAAAAACTGGATTTAGGTTTATTAGATTGGGATTGCTGGAGTTGGCTTGGAAATAAAGGAAAAAAGAAAGAACAGAATTGTTCTCTGAATCAGAACTGAAGGTCTTCGGTCTCCTGGGGAAACAGAGACTGTGTAGACATAGTATAGAGGTCATATGGTTTTAAAGGATGGAAAGGGGAAACCTTTGGGTGTGGACGATTGCATCTGTAGGCTATCCTGCCTGCAATCATAAAGCAGACACCAGCAGGATTGCTGTGGGATATCCTTATTAGAAGTTTTCACATTATCATCAGTGGAGTCCATGCCTGTCCAGAGCTCCTCAGGCCAACTGATGGTTGTAGCTACATATCCCTTCAAGGTTCATTCCAGTATGCTAGGAAATAAAAATATTTGTATTTTCAGACAATGTTGTTCATATAAACTTTATAACAAAGGAGTTGTCAACAAATTCCAATACCTTCTTATCAGTTAAAATTTTTGTCAATTTTATCAACTTCTAGTTTATAATTTCCAGTCTAGAATGCTAGTCATGAAGCACAGTGGAAGTTTTAGACACAGACAAATCATATTATTAATATTTTATTTATTTTAAAACAACTCCAAACTGAAAAAAGGGGAAATAGATGGTTCAGTGGTTAAAAACACATCCTGTTCTGTGGAAGTCTCAGACCATTTACTAGCCTTTAAGTCAGGATACCCGCAAATACCTGTATCTCCAGCTCTGGAGAGCTCAGCACTGTCTTCTGGCCTCTACAAGTATCTACACTCCAAGTATATCTATAATTTAAAATAAAATAAATTTATTAACTAAAACACAAATAAATCATTTATCAATTAATACAAATAATTATAAGCATCTACATTGTAATTCATATGAAATTGTTTCAGTCTTTATTTAGGAACATATTGAGTTAATTTTAAAATAATAAATTATATTTAAATGAAATTTGCAAATAACTGTAAATGTATTTTCTAAAAAAAATATTCAGTTCAAAGACAATTATTTTTTATAAAAGTTGAAATTTAGAGCCATTGGAAACAAAGAACATATTATACCACACTATACACAAACATCTTAACACCATTTCTCTACTCAAAAAGATTTATTGGGGCATATAGATTCCTCAAGTTTGATAATGTTATAAAGATCTGAGAGCTCAAAATATTACAATGATTCAGAAATAGTACTTAATTTCTTCAGGATAAAGATATTAATTTGGTAGCTCAATAAAGACAGTGATGAGTTAAAGACTATAATGTGACATGCCACTAATTATTCCATATTTACACTTATTAGCAACACCTATGTTTTATATAGATTTCAAGTATTTGATCTTCATAGGGTTTTAATCTATAATTCATATTGTAATTGATCATTCAAATTCAAGTTTCCTATCAGTTTGATATAAGCATAACATGATGCTATTATGGAAAAGCATGATTTATTAAACTATTTACTTTATGACAATTATACTTTTAATATTAATGACTAAGATCATATGATGCCCTTTCAAGTTTTTCTGTGATTTTTCTTAGCATAATTTTATGAAAATATATTTAAAGACAGTAATTCAAAACTGACTAAATTTGGTTAACAACCACATTTATTGAACACTATGAAAAATATTATTTAAGTTGTTTAAGAAGGTAAAGCATCTAGTATATATAAATGCATTGAGGCTGGAAATTTTTTTAAAAATTAAAGATTCTTGCCAATAAACTGATGAACTGAGTTAATTTGGCAACTGATATTGGCATAACTGGTTATTTTCTTATTAATGTATTCAATTTTATTATGAAAATATACAGTACATATTCAATAAATACTAATTTAGCAGCCTTATTAATTTAGTAGTAGTTTTATAGTCACTTGTATTTAAATGTCCTCTCCATTACTCTCTCTGAGCTCTTTGTTTTTCTCAGGCTACAAATGTTTTTATTCCACCAACAAATTTTAACATAGTCATATCTTCATAAATATCCCTTATATCCAATACTTGGTGCAATTCTTACAACTCTTCATGAGTGATTTCCTCTTCCTTTGTTTCCTTGTTTCTCTCCCCTGCCCATTTTCTTTCTTTATTAAATATTTCTATGATCATTTTCTTTCTCCTATGTGAATTTTAAATTGATCTTAGATTTTAGGAAAAAGCATGAAGAAATTGTTCAGTAAATCAGTTTTTCATTGTTGCCTAACTAAGTAATTGATGTTATTTTAGTCAAACTATTCAGGTTTATTGAAAATCCTGGCAATTCAAATCTAATCCTTATTTTCTCCAACAAATATGTCTAAATTCTAACTTTCAACTTCAATGTTATTTTTCAACATTGGGCAATGCATTTTGTTTCAAAATATTCAAATTGTACAAAATTAGTATTTTGCCATCAGTCACAAATTTTGCCATGGTAATAATAGGTATAAATACAAAATTTCACTACATAAAGCATTTGTTATTTTGTCAGACCAAGACAAAATAATTGTTTCTTGTTTTAGTATTTTAGTATACTTCACCAGTGCCATTATAGATGCTAGAGACCTGCTGCTTTTACTCTCTCAAATTATGATTTCTTAACACCAATATTCTGATCAGAATTTCAATGGAATGACAATAATTCTTAATAAAAATTTGTCAATTTAAAAGCAATGATGCTGTGATGTGGAATTCCCCTCTGTATGCTATGAATGTGTTTTGTTACAATTTCTTAATGAATAAAACTGATTTGTCTTATAGCAGAGCAGACTAGAGCAAGATTGGAATTCCAAGTAGAGATAGAGGAGAAAGTAGGTGGAGTGAAAGAGATGCCATATAGCTGTTGAAGGAAACAGACACCCTAGAATTTTAGTGGAAAACAACAAGCCTCATGGTAAAATATAAAATAATAGAAATGGGTTAATTTAAGATGTAAGAGTTAGTTATTAAGAAGTCTAAGCTATTGGCAAAGCAGTGTTGTAACTAATATTACAATATTCTGTGTGATTATTTTGGGTCTGGGCAGCCAGGAAACAAATAAGCAGCCTCTATCAATAATTTCAGAATTCTAGGCTGAGTTTGATGGTATACATCTTTAGTTATACCATGCAGTAGTCAGGCACAAGTAGACCTCTGAAAATTCAAGACTTACCAGGTTTATATAGTGAGATTCAGCAAAACCAGATCGTGTCTCAAGAATAAATACAATAATTAATACTAATAATAACAATGATAATGATAATAATAAATTTGCATAAGCAAGCAAGTTGGTTATTCATAAATTAATATTATCCACTAACTCAAAGGATGAAGACAAAAGTAATTATTGACATAAAAATGCATTTGAAAATTTCAGCTACTTAAAATTAAAGAAACTGGTATAGAGGAAAAGTTCACTTTCATAAAAGTTACTTTGCAAACCTCAAAATGTTAAAGGTAATAGTGAATGACAAAAATATTTTCTCTTAATATTAGGTAAAAATGCTTTCTATTTTCACAGCTCTTATGCTACATTCTTGTGAGCCTCTTGTTCATCTAGTATCTGGTAACTTCTTGAGATTCCAGGCATGTGAAACTCCTCTTTTCTTTATTTGGGAATGTATCAATTTAAAAAGTAACTAATTAATACCGCAAAGTAAGGTAATAGGTTTCACTAACTGTATTGATCTAAATATTAAACATTTGTAAGAGATCAGCAGTTACATAAAGCCTGAGGTCTAATCAATAATGATAAATGGTAGCCCAAACAATGTAACACATAAAATAACCTTTTATACATGATATGATTATATTTGTTATTTGGATTATTTCATTTTTAGAATGTTTTAATGACTTATGTATCCACTGATTATTCTAATTTTATGAAAGATGAAGTCACAGGTTCTTACTTTAGAAATAGTTCTGAATATTTCCACTCAAGTATAAATTACGATAGACTGTCATGTAACGCATGAATGTATTTTTTCATAAATGTGTATAAAATAAAATGAAGACTTTCAGATGATGAATACCTTAGCTTGACAAGACTCTAAGTCCAACATTTTACTCTTTACACAAAACTAAATTAGTGCAGTCATAGGAGGAAGGGGCTTTTAAAGTGAGATCTACAGGAATGACAGCATTGCATGAAGGGTTCAGAAAGAAAAGAATAACAAAGGACTAAGAGAGAAAGAGGACCCTTTTTAAGGGTGATGCTTTGTTTATTGTCCCACCTGCAAGGGATGCATGTATCACTTTCCTTCTGGTTTAAGTATCAGTGTAGTTCAGAAAACAGATCAGTACTTTATCATGTGCAAAGTCAACTAGTAAAATCAATACTTTATAGCATATTAAGTAATAAAACAACATATTTAAAGGAAACTGAATATTTATATTCTTTTTTTGCCAAGTTTGTAAAAATTGCATTACATTTTTACAGAACATGGAAGTGTTGCATTAAATGTTTCCGGGAAGGATTATAACCAAAATATTCTCATTTTGAGCTTACAAAGAGCTCAAAATCAAAGAAAACATCATGTCTTAGCAGAACATTTTGCCTATTCACAGCAGATGTTGTTTCTGCAAATTAGTTTACTACATTCATAACTCAGGCAGAATAACCCTCCAATTTAAAGTCTAAATAGATATAACATTACATAGAATTTTTTTATGTATGCAAACCTGGCCATCAGTCATTCATTTTAGTGTTGGGACAACTTAATCTTCTCTTTCAAGGCTGTGCCCAATTTAGCCAACAACATGGCAGATATTTCTGAATTTCCTGGAGGGAAATATAAATTAAAATAATGAATATAACAAAAGATAATAAACATCTAAATATTTCCCCATTGAGCTAAACAAATTTGCAATGCATTAATGCGATAAAAATAGACTTCTGATTTTATTTCATTTTTAATGGAAAGAGAAGCAAACTATCAATTTTCTACTGGATAAAACTCCACTGAACTATCACATGTACTTTTTGTTTAATTCAGAGACGGCAAGAGATTTTGTCTTATAGACACATAGAATAAAGTTTTATGCCATGATATAGACTCTTAGGTTGAAACAACGCTATTTTAGATTTCATATTTTGAATAGAAAATCTGTCATTTATAAATACGGTATGTTTGGGTGGTTGAAATAAGAGTGATGCTGCAATATTCTAACACCAAAATAAAGAACTCAAGATCACTAGCAATGTTTTTCCATTTTTTTTAATATGGTGGACACTTTATGTAATGCTCACATGTAACAGAATTTGAATAATCAGAACAGTTAAACTTTCTATATTAGATTACTTCCACTCATTTTAATATTTTGTATATTTTATCATAAATATTTATTTTTAAAGTGTTTGGTCTTTCTATATACTTCAAGCTCCATGGAAATGTAATGATTTAGTTTAAATTATAACCAGCCAATTGAGAATGATTATACAAACAATATCGCTCATCTAAAAGTGAATTATAGGGCTTCATTTTTTTATTTTTATTGAGCTCTACATTTTTCTCTAGACCCCTCCCTTCCACTCCCATGCCCTTCAACCCTCTGCCAAGGTCCCCATGCTCCCAGTTTACTCAGGAGATCTTTAGGAACAAATATAAATGATTTCATCTTGGAGATATGGACTCATGTTTGCTCAAATACTATTTTGAATATGGTAGAAATTTTGTGAAGATTTTGTATTTACAGAAAAAAAGAATGACATAAATTAAGAGATTTTTCAAAGAATCAATAAGGCAGGTTCCAGGAAAGTGGCAGGAATCCCTGCTCCAGGCATCATTTATTATCTGATTGCACTCTTAGCCTTTGAATCAGGGTAAGCATCTGTTAGGACATTTAAAAACAATTTTTACATAGCAGTCTCCAAACTGTTAAAACTAATACAGAGATGAGCTATTGATTTCCCTCAAGTTGGCTAAAGATGGTATGAGATAATATGTTTCTTGGTTTCTTGAGGTTTCTATTGCTGTGAAAACACCTATTAGCATGGTATCTCTTATAAAAGAAAACATTTAATTTGAGCTGGCTTAGGATTCAGAGTCTTGGTGCATTTAATGTCATGGTGGGAACATGACTGCATGCAGATAAAGTGTTAGAGAAAGAGCTGAGTTCTACATCATGATCTTCAGGCAGCAGGAGACTGTGTGTCACACTGGGTGTAATTGAGCATATGGGACCTCAAATCCTGGTCGAAGACTGGCACATTTACTCCCAAAATGTTGAACCTACTCTAACAAGGCCACACCTTTTAATACTGTCACTCCTTATGGGCCAAGCATTCAAACACTTGAATATTGTAAGAGACTGCTTGTTTGTTACCAGCTGTTCAACCCTGAAATAATCACACAGAAACCATATTATTTGCAATACTGCTTGGCCAATAGCATAAGTGTATTTCTGGATAGCTCATATCTTAAATTATCCTATCTCCTTTAAAATCTGTGTATCACCATGAGGGTGTGGCTTACTGGGTAAATTTCTGGTGTCTTTCTCTGACAGGGCTACTTGGCTTCTCACTGATTCCACCTACTTTCTCCGAGCATTCAGTTTAATTTTCCCCATCTAGCTAAGTTCTGCCTTGATATAGGCCAAAGCAGCTTCTTTATTCATTAACCAATAGAAGCAACACATAGATAGAAAATAATCCACATGACAAGAGTGTATGGAGGCCATTAAATTCAAACCACCCCACTAGTTAAGCAACTTTCAATTTCCTATGAGCTTGGAAGTTTATTTTTTTATTTTTTTATTAAAAATTTCAACCTCCTCCCATCCTCCAATTACCCCAATTTTCCTCCCCATCCCCCCTCTCCCTCCCTCTCCAGTCCTAAGAGCAGTCATGGTTCCTTGACCTGTGGGAAGTCCCAGTCTAGGAAGGTGAGCATCCAAACAGACTAGGCTTCCAAAAAGCTAGAACATGCAGTAGAATCAAAAACCAGTGCCATTGTCCTTGGCTTCGCAGTCAGCCCTCATTGTCAGCCACATTCAG
>LOEQ01004660.1:78272-108178 GCA_001685075.1 Bramus lutescens | reverse complement strand
AAAGACCAAGGCAGTTTCTTTATTAATCAATGAAAGTAACACATAGACAGATGAGCCTCCTACATCAAACTAGTACTGTACCTGAATGATATTTAAGAAAGTTTTGGTTTTACCTTAGACTTTCATTTATTAAAGTTTTAGAGATTACTGTAAGCACAGATATATTAGGCATTTCAAAAAATATGGTTGGCTGCAATTTTAAGTATTGCATGCATATTATCCTTTTGAGAACTTCAAAAAATGTAGTACTGTTAGTATTCAACAATACCACTGTTCTAATACTTTATTTCTATTCAACTACATGTGTACAATAGCTATTTTCATAATTTTTGATTCTTCCTTGAAAAACAGGGATGACATTAAATTTTTTGTTTCCTGTATTACTATATTGTTCTTCTTAAGCTGGTAAAACTTTTGTGCTTTTTCCATTTTAGATTTTACTAAAATGGAGTATTTTCAAGGTTGATGCTTCAGATTTTTAGAACATGAATTGTATTGCTTCTGTAGCTCTAAAAATAATTATGCACCTTTTACCTTTCATCTCTTCTTGACAAAAATAAGAACATTAGAATATCAGAAAACAATCCATGAAAATACTCTCTTCTCGTCTCATTATCAATTCTGTCACTTCGTAAGTATATATTTCATTTCCCCTACTTTTGGAGATTCCCCCTTCAAGCTAGTCTCTTATACCTTACCTATCCACTGTGATTATACAGACTGTGATGTGTCAATCAATAGCTTAAAAGCTACCATTCATATATAAAAGAATATATACTATTCTTTTTCCTTTGAGACCCTATGTTATCTCAGGACAATTTCTCTCAAGCTCCATTAATTTACCTGTGAGTTCCAGATTTAGCTTCTTTGTTTATTTGTTTTAACAACTGAATAATATTCAATATGTAAATGTATAACATTTTTCTTAAATTAACATGTTGATGGGAATCTAGGTTGTTCCCAGCTTCTGGCTATTTTGAATAGAGCGATAATGAACATGGAATAACAAGTGTCTCTCTGGGTGAATATAGAATCTATTTGATATATGCCCATGAGTGGTATCTGTGGATCTTGAGGTAGATTGACTTGCAGATTCTTGAAGAAATTAGTGAAAAGAGTATACTAAGCTGGGAAGATTTAAACCACATTGTAGATGTGGATGGGCGAAATTGAGGCTAGAGGTATAGGATAAATAAAACTTGGCTCTAAGGAAAACATACAGAAGCTTGCTAAAACATTAAGTAACTAAGATATGAGATATGAGTGCTTTCCAAGACATTTGTATGCATATCCCCTGTCTGCCTGTTTTTTGTAAATATCAGAAAAGAACTTTAGTTCCTCTGAAACTTGAGTTAAGGAGAGTTGTGAACTACCATGTGCTGCCAGTACCCAAGCTGTAGTCTACTGGAATTATATATAGCTACCGAAAAATCTCTCTGGATTCCTTTAGTCAATCAGTCCTCACAACCTTAAAAACAGAAGATAAAGGATGAAGTTTCTCTATAGAGCCATATTAAAATGTCGGGAATGTAATTTTCCCCTGAGTTGTTAGCCAACAACTATGAAGCTTACAGTACTTCCATACCCTGCTGCCAATAATAATAATGATAATGATGATGTTGAGGATGATTTCTGTTATTTTTATTGGTTCTACATCAGAACTAGAAGTAAACCCTAATTCCACATATTTAGGATAGACCGCATAAATAACAAAGGTGTAGCTTGTCTGGAAGCCTCCACACCAGTGATTACTATTTGTAGTACCACAAGTTCTATATAGGCTTCTTGGGGAAGTAGGCATTAGTGATATTGTCCAAATCTGTTTCCTGAGTGCTAAAATATCAACTTTGTACCCAATAAGTTCTTACTGGTACAGTAGTGGCACACTTGTTAAGAAGATATCTGACAATTTTCAGATTTGATTTTGGGACTTCTTAACTGGATAAAATGTGTATCTGATATTTTTAGGGCAGAAATTTTATTGATGGGAATAATATACTCCCTGGAGAGAGTAACTACTTTATTAAGATGAATATATATTTAATCAAATCCCCTTTTCAATTTAATGAATTTAATTATTTTTCATGTCAACTTCAGTTTCAGTTCCCTCCTCTCTTCCCATTCCTTCTTCCTTCTCCTCTTAGTCTCTCCATGTCAATCCACTCCTTTGTTTCTCTTCCGAAAGTGGCTAGCTTCCCATGTGTATCAACAAAGCATGATATATTAAGTTGAACTAAGAATAAATACCTACCCGTGTCTTAAATTTGGACGTGACAATTCTGAGGAATTTTTTAAACAAGAATTTATATTTGTCAAACTTAGACTAGAATGCTTTCAGTGCATTTCCTTGATTGATATATAGAAGAGCACCCTACCCTTTGTTGGCAGTGAGATCTCTGAGCAAATGAACCAGGACTGGAAAAGAATGATAGGTAAGTAATTATAGGGAAGCAGGCCAGAACGTAACATTCCACCAAGATCTCTGCTTCAGTTCCTGCATCCAGATTTCATTCCTGTGCTTTTGCCTTGGCTTTCTTCAGAGATGAGCCTATAAACCAAATAACTCTTATCTTCCTAGGCTGCTTTTGTTCATGGTATTTATCACAGCAACAGAAGCCAAACTAAGACTTATTTCTCTATAGATAAAGCTGATTATTCAAATAGGTTATTTCACAATGTTGCCTTGAAGTAAGCAGCAGTATGAACTATTAAGTATCTCTCTGTCAGCTGTGTCTTTGTAGTGTCCTACAGAATATCTGTTAAATACTGATTCTTCCACATTGTTTGCAGCAGATTTTTATGAAATATCGTAATTCTTTTCTGCCTCATTGAACTTAATGGCCCTATTATAAGATGCCATCTCCATTATTTGTCAAGAGTACCATATGCAAATACCTGCATGTTACATGGATCAATATGAAATAATTTAGAAAAACCTAGGAATATCTTAAATCAATGCTATAGAAATCTATTTCTTTGAAAATATCTTATGCTCTTAAAGGATTCAGTTTAAAGAAGAAGCCTAAACCATTCTTCAATGAATCACTATATTCTCAGAGAGCAACAAAGCAAACCAAATTATCTTAATTAGAAAAGCTAACTAAAAAAGAGTATCCATCACCCACTTTTAGATCTTATTGTTAAAAGATGAGAAGCAATTTATCTGGTTACTCTTTGAATAAGACTGTAGGGCAATTTTCAAAAGAAAAATCATCCTAAATTGAAAAGCAATTATCAACAAAATAATTTAATTTTTAAATTTTAATTTCCAGTTCTAACATAAATTAAAATCATACTGAAAGCATAATGGGATAAAACATACTTTTTCAGTATAATGAATAAAACATCAAGAGACACCCTTGCTTTGTGTTTCTGTTTTGAACTAAAAATAGCATCCAATTCATAGTATTTCCTTCTGGGGTTTTCCTCACTGATATTCAGGTGGAGAACATCAATACATTTTGTTTTGACTATAATTCCCTTGAATATTTCATGCTATTTGCTATTTCTGTTATATTTTGAGAAAAAAATCAGAACACCCAAGTGTTAAGATGATGCAGGTGGAGGATTTATAAGATGATTAATATTCAGAAGATTTATTAGCAGTCTGAGATTTGCCATTTTTGTATTTTTTCTTAGTACTTGAATACCCTTAGTAGTTAAACATAACAGCACAGTAAAAATGAAAATATGCTTTATTGATGAATCATAATAGTAAGAAAGTGATTTGTAAGAAATAAATCTGATTAAATGCTCTCTCCATAGCTGCATATTTACTTGCATTTTAGGTAGCAAACTTACCTCCTGTGTCCCATGATTTTCCAAGGATTCTTGTAGCCCTTAATTTTTTCAGTGATTTAGAGGAACAGAATTTTTCCCTATAATCTTCTGTGTCAGCTGTAGGCTAGATATTTTAATCTGCTTCACATTTTGCTTCCTTTACCCATCCCAAGGTGGAGAAACTGATATGGTGCTGGGAATGGATGTTCTATTCTGCTGGTAGAAATAAAGGTTCCAACAATAACAAAAACAAGAATTATATAAATTAACAAGAGAAGGTGATATTTTAGAAGATCCCAAATACTTCAGATGTGTCATAATCTGTGGCTGCTCCCACTTCCTTAGTTACTCAGAAGCCATGTTATCAGATGACACAATAATGAATGATCACACTTGAGAGAATTTCTTAAAACACTTAGGATAAGAAAACCCACACACTAGTTACAAATATGAACAATGCTTTTAATATGTTAATCACACATATTTCCTTATTAGGATGGCACCCCTAAACTTTTCCTCCTACCCATATATTTTATAGTGATGGAAAAGGAACACAATGGTTATATTTTGCTCTTCATTATCTAAGAGTGGCATGGGGGATCTTGCCAGTGTATGACTGAAAAAGACTTTGAAATTCTTTGAAGCTCCTTGTTTCTATTGCCGCTCCTTATATACTCTGAGGATTCAAACTGTCATTTCATAATAAGGCAGCAGAACTTTCTGGGAGCTCAACAATCCTAGCACTCTTAAAGAGGGATTTTTGGGTTTCCTTTGGGCCAGGCTCTTTTTCATAAACTTCATTGGCCTCATCTGGAAAAAAAAAGCCTTCTTCATATTGCACATGTTAATAGAATATTCCTGAACACTTATGAATTCTTGAATGGCCACACTAATTTTCACTGAAATTTGGTTGTGAGTTTGTAATACAATTCAGAAATTAATTTGGCCATTATTTTCAGTAAGTCCAGTCATATGTATTAAGAGGTTCAGCTACCTTTGATTTTGGGGGGTTGTACCACCTTGTTACTATAACTCTAAATATAATATTGAGTATATTCTGATTTTACAGTAGTATAGCCTGGTAGAGTCTTGAGTGAATTTTGTTAAGCAAAAGTATGTGTTTATTTACTTACTTATTAATTTATATTGAGGGTGTTTACATATGCCACACAGTACTTGTAGAGTCAGACCTTTTTGTCAGGATTGCCCCTCTCTAATGAAGACACAGAGACTTATTAATTTTACAAGCTGCATTTTATTTCCTTTACTCTGTACTACCCATTCTCCTTCCTCTCTCTCTGACTGCGACTTTCTTTTCTTCTTCCCAGAGCTCCCTCTGTCCCCAGAAGTCCTGCATAATCTCTATTCCTGCCTAGCTATTTGTCATTCTGCTCGTTATTAAACTAATCAGAAGGTGCTTTGGCAAAGACACATCTTCACAGTGCACAATAAGATTATAATGTTGTGTGATATCTTGACTTCCTTTTGCCAATAAAGTTTGCTTTGAATCAGAGGATGGAACTAGCTACTAGCTGACCAAATTTCACCATAGATATTTTAAATGACATAGGACAGATACAGGAAGTAGTGGGGTTGGGGCTTTGAGAAGATCTCATCACTTTCGAGTGGAGGAACAAAAGAGATAGAAGATCACAAGTCCCTTCTCTGCTGCTTCTCTGATTTTTCAGGTTCTTACCCCAATATCTGACTCCCAAGATTTTATTCAATTAACACATCATCAGAGGACAATTTGTGAGAGTCATATTTATCCTCCCATTATGTGTGTATGGTATCAAATTTTGCTCATTCAAGACTTCAGCAAGTGTCTTTATCTGCTGAGCAATCTTGTGAGCCACAAAAATATTTTCATGGTTGATATTTTCTGCTTTTTTACTAGAAAAAAAATACTTTTCATTTTACATACCAACCACAGTTCCCCTCACTCCCCTTCTCCCATACCTCACCTCAAACCTTTCCTCTCTATTCACTCTTCAAAGGATTAAGTCCTTTCTTAGAAAATCAAAAATGTCTGGTATACCAGCCTGAAGTAGGGCAAGCACCTCCCCCTGTATCAAGGCTGAGCAAGGTATCCCACTGAAGGGGAAGGGCTCAAAAACACCATTTCATGCACCTGGGATAGGTCCTGTTGCCATTTTTCAAGAGCTCCCACAAACAGATCAAGTCACACAACTGTCACATTCAGAGGGTTTACTTCAGTCCCATGCAGGTTTCCCAGCTGTCAATCCATAGTCCGTGAGTTCCTATTAGATTCGGTCAGATGTCTCTGTGGTTTTCCCATCATGGTCCTGACACCCCTTACACACACACACACACAGTGTGTGTGTGTGTGTGTGTGTGTGTGTGTTCCTTCCTCCCTCTCTTCATCTAAATTCCAGGAATTCAGTGCAGTGCCTGCTTTGGGTCTACATTTCTTCCATCAGTAACTGGATGTAGGTTCTATGATGACAATTAGGTTAGTCACTAATCTGATTAATGGGGAGACCCTTTCAGACACCCTCTCCACTATTGCTAGGAGTCTTAGCTGGAGTCACCCTTGTAGATTCTTGACAATTTCTCTAACACCAGGTTTGTTCCTAACTCCTTAATGACAGCCTCTATCAAGATATCTCTTTCATTGCTCTCCCTCTGTGTCCCTCCCCCAACTAGGTCTTTTTGATTCCTCAGGTATCCATCCCCCAAATCCTTCCTTCTACCCCCTTGCAGTTTGCCCAGGAGATCTGAACTAGTTTCTTTCTGGAGCCCTCCATGTGAGACCCTCTTAAGGTCCTCTTTTTACCTAACTTCTCTGGGATTGTAGATTGCAGCCTGGTTATCCTATGGTTTACATAATATTCACTTATTAGTTAGTACATACCGTGTTTGTCTTCCTGGGTCTGGTTTACCTCACTCAGCATATTTTTTTCTAGTTCTATCCATTTGCCTGCAAATTTAAAAAAAATATATATTATTGTTTCTTTACTGCTGAGTAATACTCCGTTGAGCAAATGTATCACATTTTTTTTATCCAATTATTGGATGATAGGTTCTTTCCAGGTTTCGGCTACTACAAATAATGCTACTATGAATAGAGCTGAGCAAAAGTCTTTAAGGTATGACTGTGCATCCTTTGTGTATATGCTTAAAAGTGATATTGTTGGGTCTTAAGGTACATTGATTTCCAATTTTCTGAGAAACGAACATACTGATTTCTAAAGTAGTTGTACAGGTTGGAACTACCACCAGCAATGGAGAATCCCACCAGCAATGGAGAAGTGTTCTCCATTCTTGACATCTTCTCCAGCATAAGCAATCATGAGTATTTTTGATAATAGCAATTCTAGTAGGTGTAAGATGGTATCTCAGAGACGTTTTGATTTGCATTTTCCTGATAGCTAAGGTTGTTGAGAAATTTCTTAAATGTCTTTTGATCATTTGTGTTTCTTCTGTTAAGAATACTCTGTTTAGATTTACTGCATTTTTAATTGGATTTAGAATCATTTAAATTCTGTTTATGTAGGAGCTACTAAATTTTATACTTTAACAGTAAGTAATGAACAATAGCTTTGAATTTTAATCTTGCAAGTTCTGGCATGAACAGCCTGTCTGTTTTCTTTCAGTTCTGCCTGACAAATAATTTAATTTTTCTAAACCTATTTTTTCTGTTAATCTCTTCCATATTTGGCTATGGAACTAAAATCACATAAGTAACACTTTATTGTCACTTTTTTCATTTTCTTATTTAGAACATAGTCTGACTTTTTCACATTTTTCAAATACTAATCACATTTTTTAAAAAAGTTAAGTTATTGGCAAAAAATTGTAATTGTTATAAACTCCCAAACTATTCTGCTTTAACCCTAGTTATTTTTGATATTTGTTTCAAAGATATTTAATTTGTCCATATGAGTTCTTTCAAAAATAAATAAAATAATATTATAACAACATATGGTTGTGTGAGTCCAAGTAAAACTAAATGATTTGTAAGTCAGGATTGTTGAAGTAGCTGTACACACATACACATGCACACACACCTTGAATAGGCAAATTATTTGTCATATCAGGAAATATATATTTACTTAGTCAATCTTCATTGCGCCTTCTAAAAGATGGAAATGAGAATCATTTCATTGCTGTTTACAAATCATTTAAGGTTCATGTTTTCCTGAAAATCCCAAAACAATTATCAACCTTTCATTGTTATCATGACCATTCAATTTTAAAGACATTTTAGTGTTTTTATCAATATTTCTCTTTGAAAAGATGGGATATTTAACCTGTAATTATTATCCCTATCCTCAAGTATATTTTAGTAGTCATTATGTATGAGGCCACTTTGTCTGTCAAATAGATAGTTATTATTATAAATTCCCTTAGTTATGATAAAAGATAAAGTAGATACAAATATTGTAACTAATTCTTGCTTGATAATTGCTTTGTTGTATGTAATTTTACTATGTTAAAGATAAAGTCTTCTTTTTATTTAAGCAGAAAAAGAGGGGTGATGTGGACTTCCCTCTATATGCTGTGATTACCATTAATGAATAAAGAAAACTGGATTGGCCTGTTGATAGGGCAGAACTTAGGTAGGCAGAGAAAACTAAGCTGAATGCTGGGAGAAAGAAGGGCAGAGTCAGAAGAAGCCATGGAGCTGATGCCAGAGTCAGAAATATTGAAATTTGCTGGTAATCCATTGCCACATGGCAATACACAGATGAATAGAAATGGGTTAAATTAATATGTAAGAGTTAGCCAATAAGAAACTAGAGCTAATGGGCCAGGCAATGATTTAATTAATACAGTTTCTGTGTAATTATTTTTGGTCTAGGCTAGCCGGGAAGCCAAGAATCAACAAGTGTCCCTCCTCTTACAAATAAATCCCAATATATATGTATGTATGCCCAGTCAATCTGATTTTCTCCGTATAGAGAAACTTGACTAAAATAATCAGTATTAATCTTTTTGAGGAAATAGATTTTTTTATGCTCAAATACTTTTAAGGTTTTTTTTTTTTACTTTTTTTNATACACAGATGAATAGAAATGGGTTAAATTAATATGTAAGAGTTAGCCAATAAGAAACTAGAGCTAATGGGCCAGGCAATGATTTAATTAATACAGTTTCTGTGTAATTATTTTTGGTCTAGGCTAGCCGGGAAGCCAAGAATCAACAAGTGTCCCTCCTCTTACAAATAAATCCCAATATATATGTATGTATGCCCAGTCAATCTGATTTTCTCCGTATAGAGAAACTTGACTAAAATAATCAGTATTAATCTTTTTGAGGAAATAGATTTTTTTATGCTCAAATACTTTTAAGGTTTTTTTTTTTTACTTTTTTTTCTTAGTTGGTTGCAGGTTGTGTTTTTGTTTGTTTGTTTGTTTTTGGTATTATCTTAAGTATCTTAAGTATAACTTCTATTACTTTTAGTTGGTCCCATTATCATAAATAGGTTTAGGGTTTAATTCATCCCTAAGTTCAATGAATGTTCTTCCAATATGAAAATAATGTGCAGTGCAGATGTTAAAGCACCCAAGGTAGCAAACAAAATATTCTCCTTTGGCAGAGTCTGAAGCTCCTGTCAGATTTATTGATATGATGCATTTGAATGGAAACAAGCGTAGGAAATGTAGGTTCAATCACCTGGGATTTTATTGAAAATTCTAATTGATACCCAACCACAGTCACTGCTTTGTACATTGATGTTAAAAGGTAAAATCTCTTTGTCTTACTCTGCAGAATAGGGTTGCGGATTCTGACTCTCATGAGAACAAGATAAAAGGACTCTGTTTACAATCACAGCATGGTTGTTCCTGAGAGGACAACATGAAAACAGATTATGAATTGCCATACTGCAATAATTTTTAATGTTTCTAGACATGGATATCAGTACCAAGAAGGAGAGAGAAAAACTGAGGACACCTTTAATAAAAGACATAAAAAATGCAGCAGAACTGAATCCAGGTTTTTGATTTTTCATTTTTTTAATATCTGACAGAATAAGGACCGGAGTGAAAATCCTGAAGACTCGTATGAATGTTGAACACACAGTACCACTTTGTGAAATATCAGCATACTTCAGAGGATATAGGAAGCAGAGTCAGAAGAATATCTCATATTTGGAGATCATCCAACTGTCCTACACTGTTAAAAACAATAAAAAAGATTGTCTCAAATTAGGCAGAAGGAGAAAATTAACAAGATTGTTCTCTAACTATGACAGGTGCTCTATATCACAAATTTATGTGACATTCACATGTGTGTGTATGTTAGTGTTGGTATGTGTGCATGTATGTATATATGTTTTTGCATGTGTGTGTGCATGCATATATGTTAGAAACATTCACATAGAAATGATAATAAGAATAGTATACTAAAAGGTGCATATGGATGTTCTAGATGAACTGTTGGAATTTCATTATGTATGATACATTAAGTAAAATTTTTTTTCTATTTGTAAAAATCCTAATTTTGAAATTTTTATCCTAATTTCATCAGAGAATGTTTATATTCATATAAATTTAGGAGTAATTATCTATGACTGTATCTCATATCTAGAACTTAATCTCAACTCAGTAAGACTCAGTGCAAATCCTGCCTAGTGGTCTATTTTTAGACATATCCTCACTTGACTTTCCTTTGTCCACTCAAATGTTACTGTGTTTGTTTACCAGAGTTACATTATTATAGCACATAGTTTGAATACTATCATATGCTACCTGTAAGATACTGTATTTTTTAAGAAATTGAATCTTGGAAGGCTTAAATACCATGTACTCTAATGAAGGCAAGTCAAGAATTCAATTAATACTTTACTACCATCTCCTGACAGACACATGTTTACTTTTTACTTTAAAATATTTTAAAAGAATATGCTGTTCATTTTTCCTCAGTTTGAATATTCATGAGGATTTACCAGGATCAACAATNTATATATATGCAATTTTTAGGCAGCTTTGATATAGAACTGTGAAATACGGTGAATATAAACATGAATCAAAAATTTAAACCCATATTACCACCGAATCTATCACCCTTCTCACTTGGAATGAGTCATGCCAGGAATATTGTTTATGGAAGAGTTCCTGCTGATGACACTCTTATATGGCCCTGTAGTCAATCAATGCATGCTTATCAACCTGCAAAGTTATGTGAAAATAGTTAATTAGTTTTATATAGTATCATTTATTCAGTTGTTTTATATTATCCCTGTAAGTTTATTCCATGAATAAGGCAATCCTCAGTGCTTAATTCTATTCACCTTTCCTTGCTCTTTTATACAGTTCTCATTATTAATGTAGTACTGAATCATATATATATATTAATATCTTTTTTAATTTGTCTTCCAACATATTATTATGACATTTTGGGGTATTTAAATTATAATCAAAATTTTGCATTCATAGTCAAATGTTTTCTAACCTCACGGTTATAAATTACTCTTTAATGCTTAGTTTTAGCTAACATTCAGTAGCTAAATTCACCTTTTAACTCTAACACTAATCTTATTAGCTTAAGTAATGTTTCTTTCTGAATTAAGAAACAGTGAAGTCAGAAGCTCATGTCATGCAACTTGCTCTAATAAACTCTTTCTTCCTCCTACAGACCCATTTAACCTCTCATCTTAACGCTAGCTTCCCTCTTTGACCTGACTGATGCTAATGTTTAGTAACATAATGACCTGACATGCAACATGGTTTCTAACCACAGGGCAGATTTTCTTTCTCTGAGTGAGAAAAAAATTATAGAGGGGAAAGTAAGAACTACTTCTTCCTATGGTTGTCCAGACCTTTTACTTTCATTATATGAGGCTAGCTGTTCTTTCCAAAGAAAATTTTTACACATTCCTCCAAACTAGGATTTATCTATCAAGTAGGATAAAATATAGGAGAGAAAATGGGAAAGAGAAGTATCAAATTTAAGGAAATTGCCAATTTTACTGTTGTTTGGAACTTTGCCCTCAGAGAGTTCAGTGTATCATGGTATTCTTATTAATGAGGTATTTTGACATTCAGAGTAAAATGTGAGCCTTTCCTATATTATCATTAGATGTATTACTCTGAAATATTGAGTCAGTAGTAAGGAAGTAAAAGAAAAGAAAATAAATTATTTCAGATAACGACATATTTTGACCCCATAATTATGGAATATACTAATAAAAGAGATAAGCAACAATATGAATAAACACCTGTAGATGTAATTAAGGAAGTCCATGAGAGCCTGGAATAAAGGATAACAACTGTTTGTTAGGGGAACACTCACAATAATAAAGCTAATGTGGTCCTTTGCTCTGTTGATGTTAAGAGCTCTGTACAGAAACTCAGATCACCAGCCAAGAGAATGAGCCCACTTCCCATCTGTTCTTATCAGTACACATGTAGTAGCCCAGAGCATCTCCTAATGGGCTGGTACCCAGAAGACTATTGGCTAAATTAGCTCCTGCAACACCTTCCCCTTTAGTCTAAATAAAAATCTTCTAAACCTAATCTAAAACTATATACAATAAGAAGAAATATCAAGTACTGTCCCAGAGAAAGAATAGTCAAAAACATACACAAATATAGAACCACAACCAACATGAACATCATAAAACAAGAAACACATGCTAAATGTCCAGTCTAAGGTAATTATTAAATAACAGAATATTTTAATATTTGTCCTATTCCAAGGATTCTAAGTTTTATACTAAAAATATCTTAGTAAAGTTATGAGAAAAAAGTAGCAATGACTATCTAGACTTTAACCCATTCAAAGACCTGAGAAGAAATATAATATTACGTGAGTAAGAAGGAAGTCCAAGCAAGCAACTTCCAAAAGGTGTAAGAAATGACGTGTAATTATCCAAAGTCTCATTTGTAATGTTGGGCAACCAACTTTGGCTAAGGCCTAGAGTATCACACAAACACACACAAACACATACAACACACACACACACATATATGCATCTTGGTTAGAGGTAGAGATGTATAATGCTATATGATGAATATTTCCTAAAACCATAAATAAGCAAAATATCTTAAGCAGACAGAGGTAGAAATGTACATACAATATGACCAAATAGCTTTGCACATGTGCACTAATATTGTAAATATAAGCAGGAACATACACAATATAGCAAATATAATTTGAATTTATGCAAACAAACAAATTATCTTAGACAGCACTACAAAGACAATTTTATGTATCTATCAATCTACACATCTATAGCAATGTAAACTGCCTATAACTAATAGTTCACAAGTATATACACTAATCAATCCATTATCCCTTCCCATCTACTCCTTCCCTGTTTTTCTTTTCCAAAAAAAATTCCAGAGCCTACTTCATAGTCATAGTCTACCCCAACCCTATAAAACTTAAAACAAATCCTTATCAGATGGCAATTGTCCCCCACCCTGAGGAAAAATTTTATTGTGAAAGGGGGCATCATTTCTAAAATTACTTTTAGTTGTCGTAGGGGTGATGGTATATCTATGGGATTGTGTAAAACTAGTATAATGGTTACGTCTTAAAAGTACTGTCTGGTACAATTGTAAACAGTCTCTGAGTAGTGTGTAGGGATTTTCTGAAATTTACAATAGAAGTTCTTGCATGAGTGTTATAAGATGCCATATCATCAGCTATCCAATTTGAAAACATCTTTGGCAGTTTACAGCCCAAAACTGATATTTGAGTGGTGTTTCTCAGCTCCATGGCATCATATTAACCAAGTGCAATCATTGTTGTGAGGTCCGGTCTTCTTTCTGAGACTTAAGAAACTATTGCAAGAAAATTTATTGTTCACTTTGGATAGCTTAAACATCATCAACACCAAAATGGAAAGTATTTTGACAGACATAAATCCAAAGAAAGTTACCATAAAGACAGTACCAAAATATGGGGAGAAGTAGAATTTTTGAAGCAGACATGTACATTGGATGCCAGCTTGTAGACATAATTAAGGAAGTCCTTGGGAGCACATAATAAATAATAATAATTTTTATTTCAGGAACACTCACAATAAGAAAGTTGCCATGGTCCTCTACTTTGTCAGGGCTGGGAGCTGCATACAGAAACTCAGACCTCCAGCCAAGAGAGTGAGCACACTTCCTGTCTGCACTTATCAGTCCACATGTGGTACCTCAGACCATGCCCTAATTGGTCAGTACCCAAAAGACTATAGGCTAAATGCACTCCCATGACAGAATCAAACATAATTGCTAAACTAAAAGTAGCACAAAGAAAAATATAGAACATACATTTTGTATAATTCTACCTATGGAACTAAGTAAAGAAAATTGTCATATACATCCTACGAAAACCCAGTGTCATAGATGAGAAATCATCTTTTGAGTTTTTAATAAAGGGATTCAAATAGACTTCCCAAACAAATCATCATTTTGCTATTGCCGTTGATGTCCTCCAAAGAAAAATCAAGTAAGATGTGATTGCTGAGGATAGTACACACTAGGTAGGGAAGACTAAGAGGACTCTGTCTGGATCTGACATGGAAGCTTCCTCCTTAATGACTACCACTTATGACTTAGCCAGGAATCTTAGAGGAAAACATACTACTGTCATTTTCATAAATAAGTATAATTCCTATGTGCATTCTCAATACGTTTTACTTATATCTGCAGATAAGGGTGGCTTTCACCCTTAATAGAGGAAGTTCCACTATTTAGCAGAAAAAGACTACAAAAAGATGCAAATGGTCAAAGTATTGACATCAACTGACTATAGAGTACTTGTCTCAATATAAACCCTATAGTATGGCTTAGAATGGCTGTAGAAGTGAAGACGAAAGATTATAATAGGCAAAGGACCATTTTTCTTACATTTTGCTTGTCCTGTACAGACATCACACATTTTGTTCAATGCATAGGCAGTTTACTGCCCAAAGGCCAGTTTTTCAAAGAAGAAAACAAGCTTCAAGTGCAATGTCTTTAGTGCTCCACATTCTCTAGGGAATAGGTCGGTGCTTCCAGGAGAAATTGTGTCTTACTTCAACAGAATCCCAAGTTATTTAAATACCATATTCTACACCTCTTCCAAGGGGTCAAAGATTACCTATCTATGCACAATACAATATCTATCTATGTATCTAAAGAACCTGATTAGTGTACCTATAAGTATGACAAACATAAATGACCACTGATCTATAATTCTTAATACCTATATAACTTAAAGACTAAGACTTCATATTAGAATGTCATATAATGAACAACTGGCAAAAATGAGGACCTCAAAATGTAAACAATGTATAAGTATATTGATCGGAAGTAAAAATGTACATTGCAATATAATAAATATATATTAGTGTGAGTAAGCTCCCATCTATCTAATCTAATACTCCTCTTTTCTTCAAAGAGATGCTTTAGCCTACATAATCTCCCCCACACCAACCCTATACCAATTATAATAAACACCTAAATGATGTCACTAACCCTGAGGACAACCTTTGTTGAGAGAGGGCACATTGTCTTTTAAAATTACACCCAGTTGTCATGGGAGTGATGTTCTATCTATGGGATTCTGTAAAAGTAAGATGATGGTTAAGTTCCAATATTACTGTTTGGTATAATTCCAAATAGTCTCTGAGTATTAGGTAGGGCTTTGCTGAGATTCCTATTTGAAGTTCTGGCCAGAATATTGTAAAAAGGTGCACCATTTCAGCTAACCAATATAGAACCATCTTGAGCAGCTGATTTCCAAACAGGTCTTATAGTAGAGCTATCCACTTCATGATATCATATCAACCATGTGAAATTATTGTTGTGGGGCCCCTTCCTTTTCCTGGTAACTTCAAGGATTACTGCTAGACAATTAATTGTTCATTGTGGAAAACTTAAACACTATGTATATAGACAAATAAAGACACACACACACACACACACACACACATATATATATTCTATGAAAGGTATGATAGTGCCAAAAATATATATGAAGAAAAGTAAGTTTTTTTCTAAATTTTTCTTCTTTCTGTCCCATACCAGAGGGCTCTACTTGAGACAGAAACTCTGAATTTTTATTTTAATGACATACTTGGATTTAAAGAAGGACAGAACCATTGTCCAACTCCAAATCCAGCTCTAAGTTAAATATATATATATATAATATGTGTGTACATATATATATATATATATGTATACATTTTTATCATCTGTCCTTACAAGTCATATCCCTTTTTCTTGTTAATCCTTATTGGATAGTTATTTTTCCTTCTGTCAACATCCAAATATCCAGGGTTCTTGAATTTTTAAGATGTGTATTTCCCTGTAAAGAAAAGAGCAGAACCCTGCCCCAACCTTTATGAGGTTTTCTTGCCACCTGTATGATTGTCACTGTTGTGTATTAGCTGTCATTTCTCTTTTTCAAGAGGTTTCTCCTTTTCAAAGTGAATCTTTATTAATTTTGATGGTGTCCATATTTTTTTATCCTGTGGAAATAAGAATAAAACCCCTACCCCAACTTAGTACATCTCCTGGCTACCATTGTGAGGTCAACACATTCTTGAAACACACCAGCTGATTTAATTCAGAAGACTTTTCTATTATCCAATGTCTCTCTGCTGCTGCCGTCCCTTTCTCATTAGCATTAAAAATAAAGAATAAAAAAGCATTATGGAATCTATTTCTGTGGGTTATTTTCCAGCCCTTTCTGTTTTTTTAACATATATTCTATAGTTTTGTTTGATCTTTCTATAACTGCCTGACCCATAGGATTGTGTGGTATAAATGAAATATCCTTTATATTACAATAAGCAGAAAAATTATTTTGTTTTCTTAGAGACATATGCTGGAATATTATCTGTCTTTATTTGTGCAGGTATAGCCATGGTGGCCATAACTACTAATAAATTTGTGATTACTGAATCATCCTTTTCTGAGCTTAAAGCAGTTGCCCACTGAAAACCTGAATAAATGTCAATGGTGTGGTGTATATATTTTAATGTTCCAAATTCTGCAAAGTGGATCACATTTATATGCCAGATTTCATTCCTTTGAGTAACCTTTGGGTTATTCCCTGCTGGGTGTTTAGTTATAGAAAGAGCAAGTAGGACATGTCTTCATATTCTCCTTTGCTTGTTGCCATGTAATAGAAAACTGTTTCTTTAAACATTTTCTATTGACATGTTTTTTAATGAAATTCTGACGACTTCAATACATTGATTACTGATTTTTCAATCAGTAATCAATTAATTTCTGCATTACCTTTTGCTAGAGGACCTGGCAGACCCATATGGGATCAGATGTGTTTTATGTATATGGGGCAAAGCTTATTCCTGATTATTTCTTGAACCTGCGTGAATACTGAAGTCAATTCTGTATCATCTGGTATAAAGTCAGCAGTTTCAATATGCAAAACAACTCTTTCTGCATATTTTGAATTAGTAACTATATTAAGAGGTTCTTTAAAATCTCTTAGCACCATGAGAATAGCATATAATTCTGCCTTCTGGACAGAATTATAAGGGCTTTGCTCTACCTTACTTAATTCTACTGATTGGTAACCTGCCTTCCCTGATTTATTTGCATCAGATAAAATGTACGGCCTATAGTTACTGGAGTATCATGTAAAATTGTGGAAAGAATCTAAGAAGTTCTATTTATTATGTTAAGTCTATCACTTTTGTGAAAATTGCTATTAATTTCTCTCAAAAATAGCACAAGCTATTTGCCATAGTTCATTGTATTCCTATAACTTTTTTACTTCAAAAGTTATAAAAATAACTATAATCTCTGCTAGGTCTATGCCGACTAATTGACAAAGTCTCAATTTTCCTTTGATAATTAATTTGGAGACTTTGTCTATATTAATTTTTAATTTTTTTATTTGGTTTATGTGATAAAAAGGATCCATTCTAATATAATATCATCCTTCTACATTAAAATTCCTGAAGGCATATGACTGGAATTCAATGTGCCTCTTGTAATTTTTCCTCAACAATTGTCAATTCCTTTTTTGATTCAACTGTTAACTCTCTGGTACTATTCAAATCTTTCTCACCATCTAAGGTTTTGTTTAAATAAATTATTAATTCAGGTGTTATCCCAACAGTCGGTCATAGACTGTAAATGACTCCTAACAAGCTTTGAAAGTCATTAAGAGTCGGTAACTAGTCTCTCCTATTTTGTGCCTTTTGTGTTCTAATTTTATGTAAACCTATTTTATAATCTAGGTAATTGACAAAAACTCCTCTCTGTATTTTTTCAGGAGAAATTTGCAATCCCCATTTTGGCAAAACGTTCTTACTTCTTCAAAAATTCTTTCTACATATCTGCATTTGGATCAGATAGCAAAATGTCATACATGTAATGGTAGATTGACTTAGGAAATTGCTTACATATTATGTCCAATGGCTGAAGGACAAAATATTGGTACAAAGTGGGAATATGAGCATTCCCTGTGAGAGGATTATTCATTGATATCTCATAGTAGGCTGAGAATTATTATAAGTAGACATTGTTAAGGCAAGCCTTTCTCTATCCTTTTCTAGTAAAGGTATAGTGAAGAAACAGTCTTTCAAATCAATAACTATAAGAGGCCATCCTTTTGGTAATAGAGAAGGCAGAGGAATTCCATATTGTAGAGGGCCCATAGGGTGAAAAACCTTGTTGATAATGCTGAGATCTGTCACCATTCTCCTTTTACCAGATTTTATTTAACAACAAATACAGGAGTATTCCAAGGGCTGGTTGGTTCTTCAATATGTCGAGCATCTAATTTCTTTTGTATCAGCTCTTCTAAAGCCTGCAGCTTTTTTTTTTTTTCAGTTAGGGGACACTGTTTAACCCATATTGTTTTCCCAGAATCATGTAACCCAAGCTGCCAAATTCTGCTGCTTATTGGGGCTGCAAATAGTCCCTTTATTCAACTATGTATTCACTGGCTTACTATTTCTTTCACCTCCAACTTGGTTATTTTGTAACTTGGATTGCAGACCAAACTAGTATCTAATTCAGAGATTCACCAGCCTCTATCTTCTGAGGGCTGAGGTTAATAAATTAATGGCATACACAACACCCAGCTTTAAGCTTTAATCCTTTTCACAAGTTGTAAATTTAACCAGGTGGGATTTTCCTCTGAGATCATAATTCCCTGTCTTCCATTTCTTAATCTAAATTTCTCCTTGACAAAGGAGTTCTCTCCATTCTACTTTTTGGTGCTCCTTTTCTCCTCAATCTATACATTTTGTAATTTTACTTGTTCAAACACCCCTTTTTATTACAAATCTTCATAAGAGTTTACAGTGATAACCGCACAATAGAATATATACTAGACTGTTTTAAAATCTTTCCTTTCAACATAATCCAACACTCTAGTCTCAAGTAGACATTTCAGCTATAACAAAAAAAAGAAGCAATTTTCTTCACCAAAATTTGACCAGTCAATGTACTAAAATTCTTCTCTGAAACCTCTAGAGCCATGTCCCCATAGTTCAACTTTTCAGCAGCATCGTTGTTTCCCATGCACCTACTTGTGAGGCCCATTAAACAACTCTTAAAACATTGGATTTCTTTCCTAAACCAAACTCCCAAAGTCCAAATTCCTTCAAACAAAAGTGTAGTCAGGCCTACTACAATACTACAGGCCCTGGTGGGAAATTCTGTCTTTGTTAGGGTTATTATTACTGTGAAGAGGCCCAATTACCATTACAACTCTTTTAAAGGAAAACATTTAATTGTAGTTGGCTTACAGTTTCAGAGGTTTAGTCCATAGTCCTCATTGTGGGTCCTGAGGGCTCGCAAGCAAACATGGTGTGTAGGAGGAAGTGGGAATTGTATATTGTGATCCATAGACAACAAGAAACGAATTAATTGTCTATCACACTGGGTGTATCTTGTGCATATGAGAACTGAAAGCTTATTCTCATGGTGTCACACTTCCTCCAACAAGGCCACACCTACTCTATCAAGCTCATTTTTCCTAATAGTGCCATTCCCTATAGACCAAGAAATCAAACACAGGAGTCTTTGGGTGCCATAACTATTCAAACCATCACACTCTTATTTTATATTTTCTTCACAATGATACCCCCTTTAAATCTCTGCTAATGCCTTCCTAAGTATTTGTTAGAACCTGTTTACATATCACACCATCACTCTTATTCTAGCAGCATAGAATGTATGCTGTGTTACAAATACATACATACATACATACATACATACATATATACATGTATATGTATTTCCTCAGGATCAAAATCCATTAATGTCAAGAACCATGACTGTCACTTTTAATATGTAGTTCAAATTGATTTATAAATAATTTATATAGGATTAATGGTTAATTAAGCATTAGAGTTGCTTTTTGACATTTATGATGAAAATTTAGAGTGTATCATTTCATTAGATACATTTTAGAAGAATTTCTATGTGATACATATAATGATATTGATCATGAAAAGACACTATCTGATAACAAATACACAAGAAATTTGTCTAATGTTTTCTGTAAAGTGTGCTCTCAGATGATGATTTTTCTAAGATTTTCTGCACACATATATGGATCACAAATTTCTGTATACATCCTAATCTGTACAAATTTGTTTCCAATTTTATGAAACAGAAACTAAAATAATAAAATGATCATATCCTAATATACTTTTGTTTTGAATTTTCTGATGTGCAGTTTTAAAATTGTATTAATGCCTGTTTAAGAGAGAAATGCAGTATTTGTAAGAAACAATGCTATTTATATTTTGAAATATTTTTTTTCCTGGTGAGGAAGCAGTGATTACATTGACTTTTGAAGTTTAGAAACCACTGAATCAGAACCAATTCCAGTGGAGGATAGCTTGCTGTTAGCACTGTTTAGTTCTTGTCCTAATACTTGCCAAACCAGTTGTTCTAATTAACATTTCAAACAAAGATCCCTGAGGATAGGTTCAAAGCACAATCTCCTATTGTTCTTCAAAAGGGAAACCCCTCTTGTACCCTCGTTTTCATGAAGAAGATTTATCTAGCTACCATGACTATTCTCAAGAACTAAGAAGCAAATCTATAGTCTCATATGAACTAAGAACACAGTGAGTTTCTGCAATAGTCATTGTATCTACACTGAAAGCAAGATAGTCTGATTATATTCCATATTTTTAAAGAAATTTCTGCTTACCGCTAAAGTGTAATTGGCCTTTTTAATTAGTTACAAAATGTTTGACAGCATTGTAATTGTATATATATTAAAGTGAGTACTATACCAATATCCAATTGAGAATTGTGAAATTAGATAATGTGGATTCTTGCATGTGTGTGTGTGTGTGTGTGTGTGTGTGTGTGTGTGTTATAATAAAGAGAACCAGTGGAGTAAATTTATGGAGTATGGAGTTAGGACTGGGAGAGTAATGTTCTATCTGATGCCCCTTTAAACGTCTATTGACATTTCTCTTAGTTGTTCTAATTTCAAAAAAAGAAGCCCCAGAAAAAAATTACAAAGAATTAGGCAAAAGCAAATGATTCTGAGTCCTCTGGGTGACTGAGAGTAATTTTGATAATTATAGAACCATTTTCATGCTAAATTCTATGCTCGAGAGGATTTTCCACCCAATATTTCTGAGTATGTAATATATGGAGATCCATGATCGTGATCAGAGAATGCTCAGTAATGTGCCCATCTATACCTGTGATAATAAGTCAGTTTATTATGAATATGCATCATTTACTCAGCAATATGCAGTGCTTCCTTTTTTTCTTTTAAACTAGGGCAGTGCTTTGGGGTTATCTTCATTGTTCGTATTCATACAAGTAATAGATCTTTTCTTGGTCTTTTATATCTTGGTCTTGCTTATTAAATTTGAATTCACCTATTAACAAACCCATTGTATTCAGTTTCACAATGAACAATTCAAACTTTATTAATAAGTTACACACATGAACTGAAGTTCAAAATCCCTAAAATGCAAAATTTATGATAAAGATTCTAAAATAAATAGAGCAGAACTTACTGATTACAGAGTTAACATGTTGCAAGAACCAAAAGTTATCTTTGACTATCTTTAGTAGCCATTTAATAGGCACCTCTTGGATACAGAGATATGGGAATACTTTAGAAACAATCAAATCTTTTGGGGGATCTATAGCTTTAAAAAGTAGACCCATCAATCTATCAAAAGTCAATGATTTGGAATTCTTGTTTTGTGAATTCAAACTATGAAATTCATAGACATCAAATAGTGAGAAAGGAGAATATTATAGATTAAATGTTGAATGCTTAAGGGGGAGAAAGAGAGAGAGAGAGAGAGAGAGAGAGAGAGAGAGAGAGAATATGGGAGTTCCCATACGTATACATCATACACACACTATTATTTTTTTTTCAAGAAAAGTTCCATGAATTATGGTACATTTCAACTGCTGCTTTTCTGGGGTAATTTTAATGGATTTATGATAGAAACTCAAAATATAGAACAGTTACTGCCATAGTCTGTTGGCCCAAACAGTTTTCAGTTTCAGTCCAGGTTTCTCCTCTTTATCTCAGTCATGAATAGCTTTTAGGCATGTATATTCATACTTAGGAGTTACTATAAAAACATAAGCCTGAAAACCTGAAATCTCTTCTGACGTTTGTGGAATCTAGCATGGACATTCTTTTTTATTATTATCCTTTCTTTTTAATTTTAATTTATTAAAATCACCTTTCCTCATTTTATCTGCCAGATTCATATCTCTCTCCTCCTACTGATCCTTCCATCTCCCCCACCCTCCTCCCCATCCCTCATCTGCTCTTCAGAGAGTATAAGGCTTCTATGGGGAGTCAACAAAGTCTAGCACATTGCTTTGAGGCAATACCAAGGTTCTCCCTATTTAATCTAGACTGAGCAAGGTATCCCTTCAGAGAGAACAGGTTTCAAAAAGCCAGAACAAGCAGCAGGAATAAATCCTGGTCTCACTGCCAGTGTCTCCACGGTCTGCCCCAGCCATGCAACTGTCACTCACATTCAGAGGGCCTAGTTTTGTCTTATGCTATTTTTCTCATGGTCAGGCCAGAGTTTGAAGGCTTCCATTAGCTCAGGCAATCTGTTTCAGTGGGTATCCCCCATCATGATCTTAACCTCTTTGCTCATACCCTTACTCCTCCCTCTCTTCAACTGGACTTTGGGAGCTCAGCCCAAAGTTTAGTTGTGGTTCTCTAAATCTGTTTCATTTTATAACTCTCAGAATGGCTAAGATCAAAAACTCCAATAATAGCTTATGCTGGAGAGGATGTGGAGTAAGAGGAACACTCCTCCATTACTGGTGGGAATTAAAACTTGTACAACCACTCTGGAAATCAGTATGTTGTTTTCTCAGAAAATTGGGAATCAATCTGATGACCTAGCAATACCTCTCTTGGGCATATAGTCAAAGGATGTTCAACTATTGTACAAGGACATTTGTTCAACCATGTTTATGGCAGCAATATTCAAAATAATCAGAACCTGGAAACAACCAATATGCCCCTCAACTGAAGAATGGATGAAGAAAATCTGGTACATTTACACAATGGAATACTACTCAGCAGGGAAAATAACAATATTACCTTGAAATTTGCATGCATCCTGAGTGAGGTAACCCAGAACAAGAAAGACGTGCATGGTGTGTACCCACTCATAGGTGAATACTAGCTATAAAGCAAAGGCAAAGGAGCCTATATCCTATTGCCTCAGAGACTCTAAGTAACAAGAATAACCCTAGGAGAAAAATACAAAGATCCCCTTGGGAAGGGGAAATAGAAAAGATCTCCAAAGAAAATTGGGAGCATAGGAGTTGGAGGAGATGTGAAGGCAGAAGAGGAGGAGGGAGGGAAAAGTGATGGGGGAGAACTAGAGGGAACAGGATTGTCAAGATAAGGAAAGAACAGAGATGGAGAACAAGAAAAATGATATCTCAATTGTTTGGGCAATTACAGGGCTAGGAAGAAACCTAGAACTAGAAAAATTCCCAGGAATATACAAGGATTAACTCAGCTAAGATTTTAAGCAATAGTGGAGAGGGTGTCGGAGCTGGCCTTGCCCTATAGTCAGATTGATGACTATCTTGAATGTCATCAAATACACTTTTGGGTCTCATGGTTTCCACTGAGAAGTCAGGTGTAATTCTGATAGGTCTGCCCTTATATCTTATTTCACCTTTTTCCTTCTCAGCTCTTAATATTTTTTATTCTTTATATTTTATGTTTTGATTATTATATGATGAGGGGACTTTTCTTTGGTGAACTCTATTTGGTGTTATGTAAGCTTCTTGTATCTTCATAGGTATACACTTCTTTAGGTTAGGAAAGTTATCTTCTATGATTTTGTTGGATATATTTTCTGTGCCTTCAAGTGGGAGTTTACCTGTTTCTTCTATCCCTATTATTCTTAGTTTTGTTCTTTTCATGGTGTCCCAGATACCCTTTTTATGTTAAGAGTTTGTTAGATTTGATGTTTTCTTTGACCAATGAATTTATTTACTCTATAATATCATTAATACCTGAGATTCTCTCTCTCATCTCTTGTATTCTGTTGGTTATACATGCCTCTCTAGTTCCTGTTCATTTGCCCAGATTTTTCCATAACCATAATTCTCTTGGTTTGTGTTTTCTTTATTGTCTCCAGTTCAGTCTTCAATTCTTGAACTGTTTGAATTGTTTGCTTCACCTATTTGTTTGTTTTTTCTTGGTTTTCTTTGTGAGATTTGTTGATCTCTTCCAATCTTTGTTTGTCTTTTCCTCCATTTCTTTAAGGGAAATTTTCATTTCTTCTTTAAAGGTCTCCAGAATCTTTATATAGTTATGTTTAAAATCATTTTCTTCTTCTTCTTCTTCTTCTGGGTTAGGATGATCAAGTCTTCTTGTTGTATGACCATGGGCTCTGGTGTTACCATATTGCTTTTTAGGTTGTTGAATGAATCCTTGCATTGGCACCTACTCATCTCTTCAGCTGGTGCTGGCAGTGTCTTTGCCTCTTGGTTCAATCCTTGCCATTGCAATGTCTTTGCGAGCTGTTTTTGGTCTGCTCTGCACTGTCACTGTGTCTCAGGGAGCCACTGAGGTCTCTCTTGGCCTGCTATCTTAATCTGCTCTCTTGGTCTTCTCTCTTTATTTGCTCTCTTGGTACACTCTGTGTAGTCACAGCCTGTACTTCAGAGTTCCTCTCCTGGTCCTCTGTAGTTGCAGCCTGTGCTTCAGGGTTTCTCTGTTATTTATTTTTTGGTCCTCTCCTTGTAGTTGCAACTTGTGTTTCATAGTTACTCGCTTGGTCCTCTCTGTGTATTCATGGCATGGGTTTCAGAGTTTCTCTGAGGTCAAGGGAGACAGGAGGGTTTGGGAGTGAAGTAAGACTTCTAGCTTACAGGGTCCATTTGATGAGATGGGGATGTTGGAGCAGCCTACCTGTAGGAATCTTGCCTACTGACTGCCTAAAAAAGCTGAAGCAGATTGGGGAGGGGCCTGGGTTTTGCCTTGGTATGAATGGCCTTTATGATGGAGGAGGGTCATCTGTCTATGTGTTACTTTTATTGGTTAATAAAGAAACTGCCTTGGCCTTTTGATAGGCCAGCCCTTTGGTGGGTGGAGTATACAGAACAGAATGATGGGAGAAAGAAAACCGAGTCAGGCAGCTGCATGAAGCTTCATCCCAAGATGGACGTCGGTTAGAATCTTCCCGGTAAACCACCACTTAGTTGTGGTACACAGGTTATTAGAAATGGGTTAATCAAGATGTGAGAGTTAGCTAGTAAGAGGCTAGAGCTAATGGGCCAGNATAAAGAAACTGCCTTGGCCTTTTGATAGGCCAGCCCTTTGGTGGGTGGAGTATACAGAACAGAATGATGGGAGAAAGAAAACCGAGTCAGGCAGCTGCATGAAGCTTCATCCCAAGATGGACGTCGGTTAGAATCTTCCCGGTAAACCACCACTTAGTTGTGGTACACAGGTTATTAGAAATGGGTTAATCAAGATGTGAGAGTTAGCTAGTAAGAGGCTAGAGCTAATGGGCCAGACAGTGCTTAAATGAATGCAATTTGTGTGTTGTTATTTCGGGGTATAAGCTAGCCATGTAGGAACTGGGTGGGATGAAAAGCAGGCCTGCTCCTATTTTACTACATCTTAAGAGTAAGGTGTCCTGATGGATGGGTGGTCACTTACCATTTGGTCTTCTCTGCGTATTTGCAGCCTATGTTTTTTGAGTTCCACTGAGGTTGAGGGAACAAGAAGGTTTGGGGCAAGAGTGGGACATGGTAGCTTGCAGGGTCTGATTGATGGGCTAGTTGTATGGGAGCAGCCTACCTGCAGGAAACTTACATGCCACTGGCTAGAGAAGCTGAGGAAGGTGTGGGAGAAGTCTGGGGTTTTGCCTTATATGGAGGGCCTAGAGAGTGAGGTGTCCCACTGGGTGGGTGGTAACTCACCTCTTGGTCCTCTCTGTGTATTTGCAGTTTGTGTTTCAGCATTCCTCTGAAGTTACAGGGGATAAAACGTTTTGGGGGAAGAGTGGGACTTGCATCTTACAGGGTCTGTTCCATGGGATTCTGAACAGTTCTTTTAATCTGATTTTAATTTTCCAAGGAGCCTACGATAACTTTAAATCCCTGAGTTATTCTCATTTGAGGCAGGAAAGCTGTGAATACATGGACATCTGCTGAATCCATGGTTTTCCCTTTATGCACTTTCCATTCAGGATATGATAAGGATAAAAATACACTGGCTGAAATCATTAAATGTTTTCTCTAAAATGAGAAATATAAATAAGTAAGAAAAATATCCTTTCATATTACCTACATCATGGATGTTAAAACAGTTTCTGTAACTTTTATTATTTCATACTCAAGAAGATATTGTCTTCTTTTGGCCTTTCTAAGTGATAATTCAAATATCTCATTCTATAAATTTTATTATTTTAGTATATTCTACAAATTTTTAAATGTGCCAAAGTTAAAAGAAAAAGAAACTATAAACCACAAAAAATTACAAAAAAATCAATCATATTCCCCATTTTATGTCTGTGGTGGTACCAGTAATGTATCACCCTTGATTACATTAGTCATTATCTTTTCTTTCCTCAATTTTGTATAAAGATAGAGGAATACTCTATTGAGGAAATTATTTTCTTTCTGATATATTTTAGAGCTAAAACATAATCATTGAGATGATGTAACTTTTCTAACTAGTTACATACAATTTAATTTTATTTTATGTGTTTTTACAGTTTTACCTAGTATAAAGTATTATTCAACATGATGGTCGGGGTTAAACTGTTAACTTGAGAGTTCCCAGTATCACCAAAGGGATAATCCTCTAGACAGCCTTATTATGGATGATCTAGGTTAGTTTAGCTTATAGGAATACCTGTTAGACATTTTTCTAATTATTTTAGTTACGTGGGACTACTTGCTCCAAATGTCAATGGCAACATTCCCTAGGTTGGGTCTCAGAACTATATAAGCAGAGATAATTGATGAGTATTAACACTCTTCTGTCTCCTCTTCCTGACTGAATGGAATGTGACCAGCTACTTTTCCTGTCTCTTTGACTTCCAAAGCATAATGGACTATGTTTAAAACTTTGAGTCAAAATAAGTTCTTTAATTAAGTCACTTTTGTCAGGATGCTTTATCATAGCAACAAAATGGCTCCAATATGTTATATAGTAAGAGTCTATCAAAGCATACAGTATGAAGATTAAAAATACTATAAAGAACATGAAGAACTGAGAAGAAAGGGAATTACTTGTTTACTGAGAGAGAAGGCTGGGAAAGAGATTTTGAAGAGGAAGGTAAAAAAATGAATTGTGTGCAAATGTCACAAAAATATTAACTTATTATACCAGTAAGCAAATAAGAAAAAGAGCATGTAGATAAAAGCTATTTGTACCTTTGTATGTAACTTAACTATTTTCATAAGTATATCTGCAGGTTTTGATGCTTTGTACTATATGGTCATTTCAATTAAGAATAAAACTTTTTTGCCACAATTCTAAGCTTATTCATTAATAACATTTGCTATTTGTGCAAATACATACAATTACCTAGTCAAAACTATTGGTTTTGCTACTAAAACATCATGATGATTTATAAAGATTCTCTCTTAAATTTTTAAGATAAGCCCTTCCTATAAAAAGGAAAATTTGTAAGATAAGGAGGTTTCCAAAATTTATTTTATATGGTTTTTATTTTCCTAAATAAAAAATAAAATGTTTAAATATATATTCATTGGTCAGGTGGTGATGGTACACACCTTTGATCCCAGCACTCAGGAGACAGAGGCAGGAGGATCTTTGTGAGTTTGAAGTCAGCCTGTTCTAGAAGAGCTAGTTCCAGGGCTACAGAATAATCCTGTCTTGAAAAACCATATATATATATTATATATTGAATATAATATATATTATATATTGAATGTATATAATGAATAAACATATGTATTCATTGATAATTTGGTCATAAATAGTTTCTGATATCTAGACATTATTTCACTTAATTCTTCAGCAGCAATTTTATATTTAATATATTTAACTTAGGTAGAATGCTGCCTACTTTAATGACTTTTCACCTGTTCCAATTGAAAAACAGGGATCACTCTCAATTTCAGGATAAATTATAGAAAGAGCTTTCACTGTTTATTTGAGTGATTTATTAGAGTACTGATTGGAAAAGATAAACCGTTTGATGAAGTTATATATATTTGGCTTCATGAAGGTTCTCAAATAAATGGCAAAATCTAAAATTGCCTTGAGCATAAGAGCCCTATACAATAATTTGATAAAACAACAACAGCAAAAACAAAAATAGCAGCTCTTGGCTCGCAGGATGGCTCTGCACATGAAAGCATTTGATGCTTAAGCCTTACATGACCAGGGTTGATCCCAACAATTCATGGTGAAAGGGAAGATTTCATTCTTGAGTATTGTCCTTTGCCTCTGCACCTGAGCAATGATGCATGTGTACTGGCACACATACTAATGGTCAAAGAAAATTGAGAAAGCTCTAGTGATGCTCACAAAGACTTATTTACACAGTATTTAAGCATACTTTTAAAAACTTGTCTTTGTTGCTGGGTGGTAGTGGTGCACAGTTTTAATCACAGTGCTCAGGAGGCATAGGCAAGTGGATCACTTTGAGTTCAAGACCAGCTTGGTCTACAAGACCTAATTCCAGAATAGGCTCCAAAACTACAGAGAAACCCCTTTTTTATAAGTTTCTTGTTCGCCTTTTCTGTTACCTGACAGAAATATCAATTGTGTGAAATAGTGCTTTTTAGCATTCAAAAAAATTTCATAAAATTTATGGAATGAAAAGTAATGAGAGTAAAGATCATTATTGATGTAGGCAAAAAAGATACATGGTTAGTTAAAACAAAAGCATCAAAAATATCCCGTTTCTGAAAATTGTCCTAACATCTATTTATGTTTGTTTTCACATGCTTACACATGCTAATATGGTTTTATTTTATTCAAAATATTATTTCTGTAAAAGATAAGTTAAACATACAGACATGAAAAGTTAGAGACAGATACAGACAGAGAGCAGAAACACAGAGATAGAGACATCCTTTAAGAAGGATGCTTAATAGATATTCCACACTAGCACAGAATTGAGACTAATAGAATGTTATTTATTTAGGGGTAGATTAACAATTCACAATCCTCTGCTGTAACAGAGAACAGTAACCAAACCCTGCAGCTGAAAAAGACAGGCCAGGCACGTACTTGACATAGGCCTAAATATTATAAGAGGCAATGCCCAAGTGGATGGGTAACTTAACTGGCAGTAGGAATTCCTACAGCAGACAGAAGTAGAAACAGGGACACTGATGGGGAAGTTCAGCCAATCACTTTTGCTGGGATAGCTACCCCAGAGTTCTACCTGCCTTTCCAGTAATGACATCATAAAAGGTAGCAGGCTCCAAATACCCTAAGGTCATCAAGGAACACACATGGGAGCCTGTATGAATGAGTGATCTGAAAGAAATTGAACAAGCAATTGTGAATTATGGACTACATTTCTCCTTTGTTAGAGAGATGGTCAAAACCTGGGCTCTCAGTAACAAGGCCATGTCTCCTGATTGGGCTCAATTAACATCTGCTGTCCTAGAAAGCAGTCCACAATTGCATTGGAGATGCCTTTTCAAAGAAGAGGCTAGAATTTTAGAGCAGCAGGAAAGAGCAAAAGGAACTGAGATTTCCCTAGATCAAAT
>LOEQ01004660.1:62442-76647 GCA_001685075.1 Bramus lutescens | reverse complement strand
CAGGTAATATTATTTCCCTTCTCAGATCTTTGATGGAGTTGAAGATTAGATATTGTAGTTACCCTCCTCATGATTTAGCTAAACTTAATTTCAATACATTATTTAGACTCCTTTAAATAGAATGCTTAGTAAAACTTTTGTTATGTGTTTCTTGCTCAATATTGTTTGTTGCTTGTAATTTTATATTTGGTGTCTTTTCCTATTGTATATAGTTGTATTAGGTTTGGTTCGATCTTGTTTAGACAAAAGGGGGAGAACTTGGGGAAGTTCAGCCAATGATATTTGGCTAGGGTGTGGCCTCCTGGGGCCAGGGAAGAAAAATTTGGACATCCAGGTGTGCTCTCTCTCTCTCTTCTCTTCGAGCACTGGACCCCAGGTCCTGTGAGTTTCCCCATTTTCCAATTATTAAACTAAATCTGTTTTATTGAGCTGGTCTGGTTAATTCTAGCTTACTGGTCGACCATGCCCATCAGGACATACAAAGACAATATGAGGAAAATAAATGATTAGGAAACTATTAACATCTATAGGTCTGTATCTTTTTAAAATTCAATATTAGGTATCTATCTATCTATCTATTCATCTATATATCCATCTATATATATATATATTCATTTCAGAAACATTATGCAGAAAGGAATTAAACTAGAATTAGAGTTCAATTTTATTATTGATATTATCAAAAATATAAAATGAGAGTAATTCAGTCTTTTAAACAATTTTTATCTTCAGGAAATCAACACAAGTATTTTTTATTTATAGATTTAAATCTGTAAAATATAAATGAAGATGAGCTATGTCTTGATTACGATGGTTAATGTTCTATATTGATTAATCAGATGCTTAAACACGTAATTTGTCTAATTATACAGTGTGTCTCAGGATTAAATAGTTCTCTGTGAATCAGAGAGTATGCATGTGTGCATATGTGTGTATATTAAAATAATTTTGTTTTATTATTCTAGTGTGGAGAATATAAGCCAAAACAAACAAATAAAAAACAAAACCACAAAACAGTCATCTGCCCTTCCTAGAAATTTAAAATTTAGCCATTTTATGTTTGCTCAGCAATAGGATCTGATTCTCAGGATGGCTGTTTTGTCCTATTATCCAGGGAGAGTAAAGGTGTATTTTCCTTCTAATGACCTAATCAAGTGACTTATATAGAATTGCATGCCTAATAAGGTTGAATATGTACATGTAAACCTAATAACATTTCCTAACATAATCTTGTTCAGTGGGCGCAAATTTATATCCCCCAAAAGATTTAGCAATATCTAAATGTGAAAATTGTCCACTTGTGAGAATTATAACAATTATGCTAAATATATTATGAAACAAATAACCACACATTTTATGAAGCTTTATTTATTTGAATAATATACACGATGGATTTGGGTTCAACTTTTCAAATAATTTCTGTTTAGTCATAGTCTATGTTTGTGCTAGTATAGTCCTAAACTGTTAATACTGGCAACTTCTGGTTTGGCTAGGCTAATAAATACTTTTTATAGTCATAGGAGAGTATTGTATTGCTAGTGTCAATTAAAACTCATCAACCCATGTAAAGTGACTTTACTTCTCAAGTCAAATTGTATCTTTCAGACACATGTTGATTCATTGTTTAACTATACATCCAGTTGTAGTTATTCTTATTTCATATACTATTGGAGGTATTTTTCTAACTGCTCCTTTTATATAATAAGTCAGAAAGAATGTAAATAATACAGTCAAAATAAGCAAATAATTTCAGCTTCTATTAGATCCACAAGCCTTGAATGTATTATGACTATTAATCAAAACTTATGCTTTACACTGGAGTGATCTATGTGTTTGTGGAAGGACATATATGGGCCTTTAGTAGAACAATGAATTATCAAAGGACATGTATCAACTATTGTGCACTACAATCCTTGGGAAGACACATATTAACCATTATCCACAAAGATCTTTTGGAGTATGTGTGATAACCTTTACCCACTTTAACTGCCAGGACTTCTGAACTCAATGCTGATAGATAGAGAACACTGCACCTAAAATTATTTAAGAATAAAACCTCATCCCTTTAATCTAAAGTAAATATATTAATTTAACTAAATTTGTCACAAATACAACATGAAAAGTTTGATCCAAACCTAGCTGGATGTACTGCATCCTCAACCATCCCTAACATGCAGCTTCAAATTTCTTCATTGAGAGTACTTTTGAGGTCATATCATTGTCCTTCTTATGTACAACTTAAATAACCAAACCATAAATAAGTTAAAACTAAGATTAAAAATCATTTCAAGAACTCTTAAATAGAAAAATAAATTAAAGCTATGTCATCAGACATCACTTGTCACAATCATTTAACAGTTTATCTTTCAATGTAAATTAAACAATTTTCATAGTACCTTATTACACAAATAAGGCTTTCGGTTCTTGATTCAAGCCTAATCACAAGTAATTCTGACAGTACATTTTTAACTAATTATAATCCATCCATGCAAGATAATTGCAATATAAATGTTTATCATCCAATCTGGTGACTTCATTCATAATTCATATGAAATTGACATTAAATGCTTCATTACAGATATTGACATAGAAAAATCTGATAAACATTTAATTATTCATAAGTTTACATTACAATTCTTATATAAAAAGCATTTAAAAGAAATAATGGACAGATATACACAAACAAGAAGTTAAATTCGTATTAAAACACATTTACTGTCTCTTAATGGTCAAGCCACTTTCCAAGCCCATGATTAAACGATATTGTGTCTAGACTAAACTGTCACTTACTTAGAATAATCTTTTTCCCCACAGAACAGAACTAAATGAGTTGCAGACAAGTGATTGTGAAGAAATCATATGTAGTTTACAGTCAGTTTCTTGTGTCTCAAATGACTGCATATTGTGCTAGTTCTTTGTGAACTTAGACTATCACATGTAGCAGATGTTCTCTTCATTGCAGATATGCCATAGATCCTATCCTTCCTGTGTCTCTCTAGAATGATTATTTTCATGTTTCCTAACAATATTCTTATGCAGTTTCTGAATGTAAATCAGACAAATGTATAACATAACATCAAAGTATGGAAAAATAAAAAGTATTTTATCATTGCATCAGAACTGAAAAGGGTACAGATGCATAACTACGTATAGGGCAACTAATTGTGGCCTTTATGTAGGTAAATATGAAATGAAAGGAAGGTGGAGATAAAGTTTCTGAATGTTAGTCGGTCTCATTATATGATATATGAATAATTAATAATATATAGAGAGTTAGCAATAGCTTTCTATGATTGACAGATCATTGTAAAAATAAAATTTATAACCATGTTCTTGGTGGTGTAATTTTTATGCCTTTATTTCAAATTATAATCTTTGTTGAAGAGTATTAAATATTTTATATTGCTTCATTTTAATTCAGAAGTAATGGTGTTGTGTTTGTCACTATGGTTAATGATACATTTGAGAATTTAATAATATTGGTTGTGTAGTAATTATTGAATATAAGAAAATATAGTTTTTAATGTAAACATCAAGGTCAATAAGATAGTGTAAAGTATTGGCATTAGTAAATTATGCAAATAATTCAAGAATATTATGTTTTTCTTTGAACCAGAATTTAAAGTCAATGGCTAGGAAAATAAAAAAGACTAAAGTATATTTGGTATGCTTTATTAACTCTTATGGATATTTAGACTATCTAAACTCTTGCTGGCTCTGTTATATTTAATCTTATAGGAATTTCTCATATCTGAGGCCTATACATTAATTGACCTCTTTATCAAAAGCAGTAATTCACTTATTTGCTTAAAGTCTTATTTTTTTCTAATGATTGTAATGTAAAATTTACCTTACTGGGAACATGTGTTTTATTTTTCTGAGAAGACCAGAAATAATTTCAGCATGCTCTAATTACTGAGCATAATCTTTTAAAGAAAAAGTTAGTAAGAGAAGAAAATGAGTGAAAATCTTTGGGTAATGACAGGTGTTTCTATTTTTCTGGGAGCATACAATTGTATCCTGCAGTAGGTTTTCTTTCCTTTTTTGCAGAAATAAGGGGTGTGTTCTTGGAGTTATTGCCTTTTCTGTTGGTTATAGAGATGGCAAGGCTGGAGAAAACATTAGCCAACTTAATTATTGCATGTCCATTAGCTTTCACAAATTGTACTAAATAAAAATTAGAAAAAGGTACTCATTGTACCCTTTGTAGCTTTAGAAGTTCTTGCTTAATGCTTATAGATATAATTCACTAATTAATATCCTTGAAGTAAACTCCTATTTAATTTCTTTGGACTAGTTTCTGCAATAAAAAGCCTTATATAACTGTTTGCAGTTTTAAGGAATATTTAGATCTGAGAGACATTTATAAATTATTAGCACCAATTAAATTCAGTAACATATTTTCTTCTTAAGGTTATTAAATTTTATCTCACTATATTTATAATTATTTCTGTATATATACACATGTTGTTTTACAAAAGCAAGCTGAATATAATTACTATATATAAACTCCCTTGTCTTTGGGTTTCTAAATTTATAAAGTCATAAGAGAAATTTAATATATAATACACATTAAATTTTATTCTGCTGTAATTCAAGTAGTTATCTACTTCTATTACTTCTGTAGATAGTCCTCTATAATTTTCATGGCCTACCTCCACCTTTTGAAACAATATTTAAACATGATTCTGATTGTCTTAGTTGAGTCTTAGAAGAGTGGCATTCTATTAATGATGGAAAGTTCCTGTACTAACTTCACCAGGTCTGTCTGAGTACACAATGTGTATTCCTTCACCAATGTTCAGAAAGGAGCATGTTCTTAAAACAGTGCAATGAAGTTTTAAGATTCCCATTGATGTAATGAATGCCTCTGTTACATGCTATGACAAAGGTGATACAAGATAGAGCAGTTAAATATCATCTAAAACACTTTTTCATAATTTATGCTTTGCAGAACTCCATGAAACTGATCTCTGAGTGAATTCTTTGAAAACTATAAATAAATATGTACAGTGTTGAAAGTCAAAACTTAGATCATAATCCACAATCAAAGCTATAAATAACCTGCTTAGAAAGGAAGAAACCATGTTTTAGACAAAGTTATTATGCTATTAAAAATTAGCACTGCTATGATCTGTGATTTTCTTAATTTGGCTGTTCCCTGCATCTCCTCTTTATGCAATGAATTATTAATATATTTAATTATGTATCCTGATAATGTAGTGTTACATTAAAAGAAATAGAGATCAAGACCATAATTACTTGTACAGTAAATAATGTTATAATTGATTTCTGGCATTATATATCTAGTTTTATTTTTATTTTAACTGATTTTATATAAGATAATTGCATAATTAATAATTAAAAGAGTGACAGGTTAGTTTTATTTTGATGAAATTTTCATAAAAATCAAATTGGAATTAGAAAATTCTTTCTAAACTTAAGACATGATACAAATATTTGGCACTATCTCTTTATGACCTGCAAATGTTAATAAGTGACAATAATTGATAGCATTTCTCATGTTTAAAATAAGTTTTAAGTGGAAAAGACCACATATTTTTCATCAAGGAAAATTGCTCATAGAAGCTAATATGAACTCAAAACCAAACAACTCCAATTGTTTTTGATACACAAAAAATCAAGTGCTATGGTTTTCTATATAAGGAAATGATTATTTTCAATATTGTAATCATAATAATAGTAACCATGAATTCAAAAATGTTATACATGTTTGATTGCTTTCTCCTTGAAATTAATATTATTCTCTTATGAGCAGCTACCATTAATCCTCCACTGAAGAAACATTAACCAATTGATAAATTTCTTGAAAATAAGTTCATTTCTAGAAATCTGAGAAAGAATAATAAACAATGTAACCACCACTCTATTCCAGGAATATCATCATAACCAAATGCAATGAGCAATTTTTTTAAAAATAATAAATAAACGTGTTAAAATATTGTATAATGTAGAAAGTATGAAATAATCAATTTTGTACAGCTTAGGGGTCCTACTGTAGTTTTATGGTCCTTTGTTTTTTACAAAATTTATTTTAAAATGTCTTAATAAAATATATTTTGATCAGATTCTTTCCCATCCTTCAAATGCTCTAAGATCTTTCTACATTCTTTTCTAGCAAACATCATATTTTATTCCATTTTTCAAAAAAAAGAAAATATGCTAAATAAAAAAATACATTCCAGGCCCTGTCCTGTACTGTATGTATCACAAGTATCATTCCAATGAAGAAAAATGGTCTTTCTTTTATAAGGAGTCATCAACTGAGATTATCTTTTTTGTTTGTTTGATTGTTTGTTTTTTTTTTTCCAGACTAATTTTCTTTGTAGCTTTGTTTCCTGTCCTGGAACTAGCTCTTGTAGACCAGGCTGGCCTTGAACTCACAGCGCTCCATCTGCCTCTGCCTCCCAAGTGCTGGGACTAAAGGTGTGCACCACCACCGCCCCAGCTGGAAATAGTTTCTTGGTGGTGATGGTTGTAGCGATTGTTTCCCGTTCTTGGTATTGTGATTTTGTCTGGTAAGAAACTGCACAGGTTTCTTTGCATGCTGTCAGTGTCTTAATTACTACCTTTTAATATCAGTCCTGTTTTTTTTTTTGATAGAAACTACTTTCTGGGAATCATCTACAGTTTACAGGTCTTACAATCTTTCTAACTTGCTTCCACAAAGATCTCTGAGCCTAGACAGGAAGGCTTTGTTAAAGACTTCCCACTTACTATTGAGTAATCCCAAATCTTTCACTCTATAAATGTTGTCCAGTTGTCCATTTCTTTGCTAAGTAATTTTAATTAATTACTGTAAGCAGAAGTTTCTCTGGTTGGTGTTGAGAAATGTACTGATCTATGAGTAGAGCAAAATATCATTAGAAATTTTATTACTTTGTTCCTTTAACAGAATAATAGTAGCAGATTTTACCTTCCACAAGCACCAATCTCAATCTCTTGGTAATTTTAGTAGTGTCATGTATGGGTTCCAGTTCATTGAATGATTCTTTGATAAACAAACATCTGCATTGTTAAGCTCACAATATTTGTGACATGACTGTATAAGCATATATTGCAGGCAGCTTTCATTTGGTCTCATGGTTTATAGCTGAGTAAAACTGATGATTTCTTTTTTTTCCACCAGTAACATGGGCTGTACTTAGCAGAATTTCTGAAGCTTTGTCAGTAAGGATGATGCTTTTATTTGGACAGTATCTTATTTCTCCATGTTCAAAGATAAAAGTAAATTGTTTCTTCCTAATATCAGGTTATGAAGAGTAACCTATAGTCTTTGAAATAGCTTGAGATGTTTGGATTGGGTGTGGGGGGGAAGGAAAATGATAAAATACAATATAATTAGATGAAGCAAAAGCTATCATGTGAGCCAGGTGTGTTTCCTACTTCCTGATTGCCAATGGATCTGAGGGAATGGAGGCAAAGTACACTGAAGTGGCCAACCAATAACTACCCTGATTTCAGTCCTGAGCCACAAGAAGGAGCTCATGCCGAATACTTCCTAGAAGGCCAGGAAACTGAGGCTGGAGAGGCCATAGACCTATAATACATTAGAAATAAAAGCAGCAAAATTATTCCTAATGATATTATGTCACGGCCCAGACAAATTTTCATCAGAAATGCGTCCTTCAGCAGCTGACGGGGACAAATACAGAGACCCTCAGCCAAACCTTAGGTAGAGAGAGAGAGAGTCCAAATTGGAAATCTCCATCTGATTACTCTTTGGGAGCTTAGGGAACCCCCTTGGAAGATGATGAGAAATAATTGTAGGAGCCAAAGGGGTTGAGGACACCAGGAGATTACGAACCATGAAATCGACTGAGTGGCTCACAGAGACTGGATCATTAATCAAGGAGCCTGCAAGGCTCTGTACTAGGTTCTCTGTATATATGATATGGTTATTGACTTGGTTCTTTTGTGAGAAACCTAACACTGGGAGTGGGGTGTGGATTCTCTGTTTTCATGGTTGTGGTTAACCTCCTTAGGTTTGACTTTTCCTTTTAGAACCCCTGTAAAACTGGATTTGTTGATAGATTCTGTTTAAATTTGATTTTATTATGTAATATAATATTTTCTCCATTAATGGTGGCATTTGTAGTCTCTTAATGTCTGTAGGACACCTATCTAGGTTCTTCTGGATTTTAGTGTCTCCATTGAGAAACCAGTTTCAATTCTAGTAGGTATGCTCTATTTTTTTTCTTGCAGGTTTTAATTTTTGTTTTTAGTTCTGTTTGTGTTTATTTAAATTATTATATGGCAAGGGATGTCTTTTTTCTAGGTTATATAGTGTTTCATATATTTCTTATACCTTTATAAGCATCACCTTCTGTAGGTTAGGAAAAACCTGACTGGAATTTCTGCATTGCCCTATTTTGTGCTGCAACTAATCCAAAGAAGCTTCTTTATTAATCAATTATATTTACAGCATACAGAGGGAAATCCCACAGGTATTGATATAAAAGCACTCAATAGAATACTGGCATACCGAATCCAAGAGCACATCAAAAAAAAAATCATTCACCATGACCAAGTTGGCTTAATCCCAAAGAATCAGGGATGATACAACATATGAACATCTGTCAACATAATGCACTATATAAACAAACTTAAAAAAACCCCACATGATTATCTCACTAGATGCTGAAAAAGCCTTCAACAAAATACAACATCCCTTCAATGAAAAAGGCGTGGAAAGAACAATGATACAATGAACAAACCTAAGCACAATAAAGGCAATATTCAGCAAACCAAAAGCCAAAATCAAATTAAATGTTAAAAAAGTGATCCCACTGAAATCAGGAACAAGACAAGGTTATTCACTCCTTATCACTTAAATATAGTACTGAAGGTCCTAGCTTGAGGAATAAGACAAAAAAAAAGAAGATCAAGGGAATACAAATCAGGAAAGAAGAAGTCAAAACTCCTACTATTTGCTGACAATATGATAGTTTGCATAAATGATCTCAAAAATTCTACCAAGGAACCTCTACAACTCATCAACACCTTCAGTAATGTAGCAAGATACAAAACTAACTCAAAAATATCAGTAGCCTTCCTTTATACAAATATTAAAAGGACTAATAAATCAGAGAAACATCACCATTCACAATAGTCATAAATAACGCAAAATATCTTGGAGTAACTCTAGCCAAAAAAGTAAAAGACCTGTATCTCAAGACCTTTAAGACTTTGAGGAAAGAAACTAAAGAAGTTACTAGAAAACGGAAAGATCTCCCATGTTCTTGGGTAGTTAGAATTAATATAGTAAAAATGGTAATTTTACCAAAAGCTATTTACAGATTCAATGCAATGTCCATCAAAATCCCAGAAAAATTCTTTGCAGACCTAAAAACAATAATACAAAGAAAAATACTCAGCTTCATATGGAAAAGCATAAAATCCAGAATACCCAAAACAATCCAGTACAATAAAGGAAATTCTGCAGGCATCATAATCTCTGACTTCAAACTCTACTACAGAGTTCCATTACTAAAAGCAGCCTGTTAATGGTACTAAAACAGACAGTAGGAGCAATTGAACTGAATTTAAGACCTACAAACACATGATTTTTGATAAAGAAGCAAAAACTACAAAATGAAAAAAAGAAAGCACATTCAACAAATGGTGCTGTCAAAACTGGATATAAACATGTAGATGAATGAAAATAGATCCATATCTATTGTCATGCACAAAACTCAAGTCCACATGTATCAAAAATTTAACATAAAGCTAACCACACTAAACCTCAAAGAATAAAAAGTGAGTACACTTGAATGCATTGGTATAGGAGAGCTTTACCAAAATATAACTCTAGGAGTACAGAAAATAAGAAAACAATTAATAAATGGAACCTCCTGAAACTGACATGCTTCTGTAAAGCAAAGGGAATGCTCAGCAAGACAAAAAGGCAACCTACAGAATGAGATCTTCACCAGCCCCACATCGTACAGAGGGTTGATCTCCAAAATATAGAATTAACTCAAGAAACTGGTCATCAAAAAAAAATACAATAAAAATTATGATACAGACATAAACAGAGAACTCTCAACACATGAATCTAAAATGTCTGAACGATAACTAAGGAAATTCCCAACATCCTTAGCCATCAGAGAAATGCAAATTGAAATACTCAGAGATTCTATTTGACACTTGTAAGAATGGCCATATTCAAAAACACTGATGCATGGTGATAGATATGGGCCTATTTTCATTCTTCTATATTTGGATATCCAGTTATGCCAGCACCATTTGTTAAATATGCTTTCTTTTTTCCATTTGATATTTTTTGCTTCTTTGTAAAAAATCAGGTGTTTGAAGGTGTGTGGATTAATATTCGGCTCCTCCATTCTGTTCCACTTGTCCACTTGTTTGTTTTTATGCCAATGCTAGGCTGTTTTCAGTACTGTAGTTCTGTAGTAGCATTTGAAGTCAGGGATTGTGATGCTTCCAGAATTTTTTTTTTGTACAGGATTGTTATGCCTTTTCATATGAAGTTGAATACTGTTCTTTCAAGGTTTGTGAAGAATTTTGCTAGGCTTTTGATAAGCATTGCATTGAAACTGTAGATTTCTTTTGGTAAGATTGCCATTTTATTATGTTAATTCTACCTTTCCAAAGCATGGGAGATCTTTCCACTTCCTGGTTTCTTCTTCAATTTCTTTCTTCAAAGGTTTAAAGTTCTTGTCATACAAGTCGTCCACTTGTTTGGTTATAGTTACTCTGAGATATTTTATGCTATTTGTGGCTACTGTGAAGGGTGATATTTCTCTGAATTCTCTCTCAGCCCTTTTATTATCTGTGTAAAGGAGGGCTACTGATTTGTTTGAGTTAGTCTTGTATCCTGCTACATTACTGAAAGTGTTTATGAGTTATAGTAGTTCCTTGTTAGAATTTTTGGGGTTGCTTATGTAAACTATCATATCATCAGCAAATAGTGAGAGTTTGACTTCTTCTTTTCCAATTTGCATCCCCTTGATCTCCTTTTGGTGTCTTATTGCTCTAGTATCAAAGACCTCAACATTAAGCCAGCCATACTAAACCGTATAGAAGAGAAAGTGGGAAGTACAATTGAATGCATTGACACAGGATAGCACTTCCTAAATATGACACCAGCAGCACAGACATAGAGAAGCAATTATTAAATGGGACCTCCTGAAACTGAAAAGCTTCTGTAAGTCAAAGGACATGATCAACAAGACAACACGACAGCCTACAGAAAGGGAAAAGATCTTCACTAACCTCACATTATACAGAGGTCTGATCTCCAAAATATACAAAGCACTCAAGAAATTGGTAATCAAAAGAACAAATAATCTAATAAAAAATGGAGTATATACATAAATGGATAACTCTCAATAGAAGAATCTAAATAGCTGAAAGACACTTAAGAAAATGTTCAACATACTTAGTCATCAGATAAATGCAAATCAAAACAACTCTGAGATGATGGGGAAGTTCAGCCAATAACATTTGGCTAGGGCGTGGCCTCCTGGAGCCAGGGAAGATAAACTTGGAGATCCAGGTGTTCGCGCTCTCTTCTTCTTCTCCGTGTGCACTGGACCCTGGTCATGTGAGTTCACTGTTTTCCAATTAGTAAACTAAATCTGTTATATTGAACTGGTCTGTTTAATTCTAATTTACTGGTCGACCATGCCCATCACTGAGATTCTACCTTACACTTGTAAGAATGGCCAAGATCAATAACACTGATGACAATTATTGCTGGGGAGGTTGTGGGGTTAAGGAAAAACTCTTGCATTGCTGGTGGGAGTGCATGCTAGTACAGCACCTATTGATATCAATGTGGATATTTCTCAGAAAATTAGAAAACAACAATTTTCAAGATCCAGCAATGCCACTTTGGGGTATATATCAAAGGGATGCTCAACTGTGTCTCAAGGAAATGTGCTCATTTCTGTTTGTAGCAGTATTGTTTGTCATAGCCAGAACCTGGAAACAACTTAAATGTCCCTCAACTGAAGAATGGATAAGGAAAATGTGGTACATTTTCACAATGGAGTACTAACACAGAAGAATAAAATAACAACATTTTGAATTTTGCAGGCAAATGGATGGAGCTAGAAAACATCATTNAGGGCGTGGCCTCCTGGAGCCAGGGAAGATAAACTTGGAGATCCAGGTGTTCGCGCTCTCTTCTTCTTCTCCGTGTGCACTGGACCCTGGTCATGTGAGTTCACTGTTTTCCAATTAGTAAACTAAATCTGTTATATTGAACTGGTCTGTTTAATTCTAATTTACTGGTCGACCATGCCCATCACTGAGATTCTACCTTACACTTGTAAGAATGGCCAAGATCAATAACACTGATGACAATTATTGCTGGGGAGGTTGTGGGGTTAAGGAAAAACTCTTGCATTGCTGGTGGGAGTGCATGCTAGTACAGCACCTATTGATATCAATGTGGATATTTCTCAGAAAATTAGAAAACAACAATTTTCAAGATCCAGCAATGCCACTTTGGGGTATATATCAAAGGGATGCTCAACTGTGTCTCAAGGAAATGTGCTCATTTCTGTTTGTAGCAGTATTGTTTGTCATAGCCAGAACCTGGAAACAACTTAAATGTCCCTCAACTGAAGAATGGATAAGGAAAATGTGGTACATTTTCACAATGGAGTACTAACACAGAAGAATAAAATAACAACATTTTGAATTTTGCAGGCAAATGGATGGAGCTAGAAAACATCATTTTGAGTGAGGTAACCCAGACCCAGAAAGACATTTATCACATATACTCACTCACAAGTGGTTTATCAACATAAAGTAAAGAAAACAAGCCCACAAATCACAATCCCAGAAAACCTATACAACAATGAGGATGCTAAGAGAGACATACATAGATCTTATCTACATGAGAAGTTGGAAAAGACAAGATCTCCTGAGTCAATTCAGAGCATGGGGACCTTGGGAGAGGGTTAAAGGGAGAGGTAGAGAAGGGAGCAGAGAAAAATGTAGAGATCAATAACAATAAAAATAATAAGAATAAACATAAACACTGATGCCTGCTTATTCAAGAGAGGATGTGAGGTAAAGGGAACACTCTTCCATTGCTGGTTGGAATGAAAACTTGTACAGCCCCTTTGGATATCAGTATGGAGATTTTCCTGTAAACTAGAAACCAACCTACCACAAGACACAGCCATACCACTTTTGCATAAATACCCAAAGGATGCTCAATCATACCACAAAGACATGTGCTCAACTGTGTTTATAGCATCATTTGTCATAGCCAGAACCTTGAAACAACATAAATGCCCCCTGACTGAAAATGAATAAAGAAGACATGGTACATTTATACAACAGAGTACTACACAGCCCAAACAAATAATGACATCTTAAAATTTGTGGGTAAATGGATGGATCTAGAAATCATCATATTAAGTGATATAACCCAGACCAGACCCATAAAGACAATTATAATATTACTTACTCATAAGTGGCTTTTAGACATAATGCAAAAAAGTCTACAATTCACAATCCCAGAGAACCTAGACAACAAAATGGACCATAAAAGAGGCATACATGAACTAATCTGTATGGGAAGTAGAACAAGTCAAGATCTCCTGAGTAAATTGAGAGTGTGGGGATTGTGGCATGGAAGAGGGCAGAAGGGGAGGAGGGAGGAATCAAGGGGAGCAGAGAAAAATATATAAAACTCAATCCAAACAATAAAAAGTCATAGATACAAATATTCTATACATAATTTTAGCAAATTAAGTCCAGCAATATTTACATAGCAGAAAATATATTCAAATGGGATTTATCTTAAATTTTACCATTGACTTACTAAAAATTAATATAATTTGCTTTGTTACCAAATAAATACTATATTATCATCACAATGAAGATCTAAAAGGCAAAGAAATTAAAAGTATGTTTTTTGAGTCATTGAGCTGGTATTCTCGTTCCTTCAGTCCTATTATTTTTAGGTTTGGTTTGTGTTGTGGTTTTGTCTCTTTAAGAGAGAAGCCACACCCACTCCTGGTGACCCCTGTCCTCCTCTAGCCATTTTGATTCTCACTGTTCCTTTTGACACGTGCTCCTTCTCCCCCCTCACTTCTCTGCTCTCTCCTTTTTCTTCTCCTTCCCCCACTCTCTCTCTCCTCTAAATAATAAATATCCAATTCTATTCTGTACGATGTGTCTGTCCATGTGTCTCCCACC
>LOEQ01004660.1:31100-60725 GCA_001685075.1 Bramus lutescens | reverse complement strand
CAAATTTCTCTCTTATGCTGCCTTCCATAGTCTTAAAAAATACTTTTCATTGTACAAAAATATGCCACAGTCATTATGTGTCTAAAACTTCTGTTTTCACAAACCCAAGAAATTTTTGTGAGTTCCAGGGAAGCAAATTAAAGGATTCACCTTAAACAAGTCAGATACACCTCAATTCCCTGGTCTAAATTATTTTTCCCTAAATTTAACTTTGTTCTTTGTTCTGCCAATACCTTAAACAGGTATAAGAGACACCAGACATTTCCATGCCACAGACACCGAACAGGAGCAAAGAGACCAGCACCCAGCCTTCTCAGGTATCCCCCTCAAAGGTGATGCCCACAAATAAACCAGAAGCAGTCTTGAGAATCCGCCTCCCCAATTCCGTCAAACTGTGGTGTCTAGTCTCCCGCTTTTCATTATAAAAAAAGATCTGGGAATGTTATAGTTTTTTGTCTCATTAAGAGACAAGCCATGCCCACTCCCAGTGACCCCTGCCCTCCTCTGGCCATCTTAGCTCGTCGCTGTTCCTTTTTAGCGCGTGAGCAGCTCCTTCTCTCCCTCTCCCTTTCTGTCTCTCTCCTTTCTCTTCTCCTTCTTCCCCCACTCTCTCTTCTCTAAGTAATAAATATGCAATTCTATTCTGTATCATGTGTCTGTCCATATGCCCCCTACCCACCACTTGCTCACACCCCTGGGCTACCTGGGACCAGCCCACCCGGGACCAGCCACTGCTCTGTAACCTGCCTGGGACTAGCTGCTCTGTGGGCCTACTCCCTACTGCCCCTGGGGAACAGGACCCGCTGCCTGGCTGCTCGGGACCAGGAACCGGGACTCACAACATTATAAAAGTCTGTTTATAATGATTCAGATTTCCTGGGTGTTTGGAGTCAAGAATTTTTTGATATAAATTTCCTTTAACAGTTTTATTCATTTTTTCTATTATATCTTCAATTCACAAGATTCTTCTGTCTCCCGTCTCTTGTGTTCATTATTGAAGCTCCTGTAATTTTTATTTTCAGAATCTCTCAGTTTGTCTATATTTATTGCTTCTACTTCAGTTTTCAAGCCTTGAATAGTTTTATTCATTTTCTTCATTTGTTTTTGTTTTCTTGGGTCTCTTTAAGGGATTTATTAATTGCTTCTTTTTATAATTTTTAAACTTGACCATCTTCTTATTTTTTAAAGCATCTTTTTTTTATTTTTACATGCCAATCCCAGTTCCCTCTCCACCTCCCAGACACTCCCTTTCCTCTGCCTATCCCCATCCACTCTTCAGAGAGGATGAGACCCCCCATGGGAAGTGAACAAAGTTTATTTCATCATCTGAGGTAGGACCAAGGTCCTCCTCCCTGTATCTAGGCTGAGCAAAGTATCCCTCCATAGGGAATGAGACTGACAGTTGGGGAACCTGCATAGGACAGAACTAGGCCCTCTGAATGTGGGTAACAGTTGTGTGACTTGGGCTGTTTTGGGGACCACTGGCAGCAGAACCAGTATTTATCTCTAGTGCATGACTGTATTTATGGAGCCAGCTCATTTCATTTTTAAGGACCTCTATCATGTTTATTATTTAGTTTTAAGATTTTCTTCCTGTGTTTTAGATATGTTGGAATATTTAGGGTCTGCTCTGGCAGGATACCTAGCATGGAGACATGTTACCCTGGCAGTTATTGATTGTGTTTAATGTGGTATTTAGACATTTGCATTTTTAATGATTATAGATCTAGGTGCTGGTTTATAAGTTTGTCTTTGCAGGATGCATTTTATTCCTTGGTTTCTGTTTTTTTCTGGATTTTAATAAAGTATTATGACTGCTTGTTTCCTGTTTTGCTGACCTGCTCAATTGTTGTGTTCACAGGGAATGCCTACTTGTGTGTGTGTGGGGGGGGGTGGGATACTGGGGTAAATTAGGGAAAATTTGGATCAGAAGGCTTTGTTATCCCTTGGAAATGGAGGTAAAGAGGAAAGGGGATTGAATTGGGTTTCCTAGAAATTAACTGGGAGAAGACAGGGAGTATTGGATTCCAGGAGCAGTAGAAGAGGTGTAGGCCAACCTTCAGTCTACTTGTTGTCCTTGAAAGAGGGCCCTGAGGTAAGTTTGGGGAGTCTCTGGGGCTAGAGTATGAGATAAAGCAATATGTGGGGGTAGGAATTCTAGAAAAGGACCATCTGTGGGATCCACAGGAGATGGTAGTTGGCAAGGCTGCTGTGGCTTTTCTGCACCAGTGCTGGAGTTGAGATTGGTTTGAATGATTTGGAACAGAGAGACAACAGGAGACCTAAGAGTAGCTTACTTGGTTTTCTGCAGGTGCACCCTGTGGGTTAGCAGCATGTGCCTGATGGACATGGGGGCTGGGATAAAACAACAGAGTAGAGGGAGGGAGGACAAGATAAGATGGGCTGTGCGATCTACAGCAGATGTGGGAGAAGTGAGGAAGGCTGTAGCTAGTGTTCTGTTGCGGGGCTGTGGATGAGACTGATGGAATGAGACTGCTGGTGTTGGAGGTTAGATAATGAAATGAGTTGGGGGAAGAAAGGTGGGGGAGACAATATCTGTGATTCCTTAGGAATGATGTCTGATAGTAAAGAAGGAGCACAGTGGGAATCCTATTACAGAGCCTAGAAAGATAATGGTTGACATTTTCATTTGGATTCTATGATTAAGGTCTGCATTAATACAATGATTGTATTTATAAATATAAGTTTTCTTTGTAAATAAGAAAAATTTTACATAAACTTATGTAGACTGAGCACAGTTGATTACCCAAGGAGAATAGTCTAAACTACAGAAACATACTTCAGAAGAACCAGAACTTTTATTTTCAATTTCAGACTCCATAGTTTTTTTTAAAAAGTAATTTTTATTTCATAAAAACAATACAGATTGTCATTCCCTCTTAGTATAATACTAGGATAGAGCAATCAAATGTACCTATTCCATGACAGGGTATAGCACAGTTTCCATAGTAATAACATCTTGCTTCGTGTGGAAAGAGTGAGCATGGTACTAACATCTGCAGTAGATTTTCTCTGTCTCCCTGTTTTTTTCTGTTGCTATCTCTGTTACTATCTCTCCTGACTCTTTTATGTCCTAAATAGAAATATTAAAATATTTAAGATATAAAATATATGTGTTTGAAGAAAATTACATTTCTAAGAACTTTTAGGGCAGTAATGAGTAAAATAATCATGTAAAATAAATACAACCCTTGAAACAACAATCTTTTGTCTTTTATTCATTGAGATCAGGAATTTCTAGGTCATTTGGTGCCCAGAATATATCAGTAAACATTGAGAAAGAAAATTATCTTATCATATTATTTCTCACAATCTTAACGGGTGAGAAACAAAAAAAGATACATAAATTATATAGTATATTATATTATTAAAAATTATAGGAGCTTTATGCGAAGGAAGTTGAAATAAACAAGGGGAAATTAAGAGAAAATGAAATCATGTAAGTGCAAGTTGATCAATTTCCACTGGGTCATTGAAAGTACTCTTTATTTTCTGTTGAGCAAATAGCAAAACACTAGAATATTAGAACAGGTATGTGATTTTGTGGCTATTGACTAGAAAATTTGTAAAGAAAAAGTGGGGGAAGCTGAAGAATCCTTAGATATAACTGTGAATGATGTGGATGAGTCATGACAGTGATGAGAAGGGTGGATACGCAATGGAGGTTTAGAGGAGCAGCAGTGTTAGTTTTCTTACCAAGTTTATTTCACATAGAAATGAGTCAAAAACTTGTGGTAGGTAAGATCAGCAATAGAAAAATAAACTTGAAAATAACTTGATGCATATTAAAAGATTAATATTGTTAAAACTTCACTACATCCATATAACACATAGGGAATGGCATAACAAAAATGTTCTAAAGATACTGACATGAAACAAGGTGAATGATACAATCATGCATAATGAATAAAATATTTTGTATATGTCATCGTAGATTGTTAAATATAAATACTGTGAAAGATGATAATTTATTATGATCATTAATGTGAAGGAATAAAATGAAATTTATGAGATGTAAAAGTAGGCTGCTAATTGGCATTATTCAATATATTTTATGATAAAATATATTACTAACAAGTATAAAATGGATCTGCATCAAGAGAGTAAGATCAAGATTGGAAATGAGAAACTCATGGCTGATACAATGCTAAAGTTGAAATGCCATTATTTTTCCTTCTAATGTCTAGAACAACATTTCAGCTGTCAGAGAGAAAGAATGAGGATCATAAATTTGAGGCCATGAAATTACATTTATGAACTGCATATGTATTTGTTTATGATTACAGGTGTAGACATGTATGTATATGCATATGTAAATGTATATATACATACATAGAAAAGAAAAAAAACTCCATTATTTTCATTTTATGCAAATATTGGATATTCTCTAAGAAAGAATGATGGTTAAAATACATAAACCTAAATTTTGCTTATTTCGAATAAAGGTGCCATACACACACCATTAGAGACAATAAGATTTCCTCAGAAACTGTTGTTGAGAAACTGGACTTGTCCATGTAAAACAAGGACTCTATCTCACCAAATATGCGATAGTTAAAAACACAGAATAGAACATAAACATAAACCATCCATTAGAATATTATAATAAAACAAATTGACAAAGTTATGAGTGTATTCTAGACAAGAAATCTTTGGATATAACTAACAAAACACAGACAAAGAAATAATCACAAATTATAAGGAGAGAACTTGCTGCTTTTTATTTTCCTCAGGCCTCTTCAAGCAAATTGTTTGCATGCATACATGCATACACACACACACACATACACACACAAATAAATGACTTTTTAAAAAATAATTATAATAAGCTTCTCTAAAAAATTGTGACAGTCATTGGGGTAGAAAACCAGCCTACCAAAATCCATACAGACAACATATATGATGAGGTCAAACCTCTAAAATGTATAATTGAGTAAAAATATCAAAGATCAAGAAAACAGGATAAAGCATAAGCTTACCATAAAATCTACAGCATCACTCTTGAGTACCTATACAAAGGACTTACACTTATATATACAGATGAGAGTTGTACTAACATATTCAATAACAAAATTTTCCATTATACTCCAAGTTAGGGGTTCAAACTAATTGTCCCTTAAAGAGAATGTGCTATACAATTATGTGAGGTATTACTGTCTTAAGAAGTCACTAAGTAGACAAACCTGGAGAGCACTAATATAAAGTTGATTAAGACAAATGACACATGATCTTGAGTATACATGGAATCTGAAAAAAAAAAGCTATGAAGAGACTAGAATGTAGGGGTAAAGGGTCCATATAGGGCCACCTCAACACCTCCATGTTCAATGATTTTATGTGAGTCTTGTCCTCTGTAATGAGATCCTACTGTCAGTTTGCACAGAGCAGCTCTTTGATTTAGTATCAGTCTCGGTTGTTTAGGGATTTTCAACACACCCGTTGGCCAACATTTCAACTGAATGCAATCCAGCCCCACCACTCAAAGCCTTACCTTACTAGAAAAGATGATTAGGCAGTTAAGCCTCCATATTTCCATTCATAGGCGTCTTCATTAGGATCACCCTCCAGAAAATTTCCAATGCAGTACGTTTCCAAAGCAGTCTCAAATACCCTTCATGGTTATCTCAGCATACTCTTCCTCGATTCCATCCGTCCCACACCTGCTGATTTTTCCCAGTCCAGTAAGTTGTACAGAGGCTGCTTGTTGGTTCCTGGCTCCCTGGCTAGCTTAGACCTGAAATAATCACACAGAAACCATATTATTTAAATCGCTGCTTGGTTCATTAGCTCTAGTTTCTTATTGGCTAACTCTTGCACATTAATTTGACACACTTCTATTAATCTGTATATTTTCAGGTGGCTGTGGCTTATGGGTAAAATTTCTAGTGTCTGTTTCTGGCAGCTCCATGGCATCACTCTGACTCAACCCACTTTCTTCCAGCATATAGCCTAGCTCTTCCTGCCTAGGTCTGCTCTTCCCTGCCATAGGATCAAAGCAGTTCTTTATTCACTAACCAATAAAAGCAACACACAGACAGAAGGACCTACCACAGCACCAGTATACCCATAAATCTATTTTATTTCCTCCTCCAAGGGAGATCCATTCATCTCCTCTAGATCCCTCCTCTTTATCTAATCTCTCTGGGTCTCCTGATTGTAGCATGTTTATCACTTTCTTAATGACTAATATACACATACCATATTTACTTTACTTTGGCTGGGTTAATCTACCAGAATGTTATTTTTTTCTAGTTCCATCCATTTTCTTACAAATTTCATTATGTCATTATTTTTATGCAGCTGAGTATAAGTGTATCACATTTTCTTTTTCCATTGAAGAAAATGTGTTACACTTGTACAACAAAAACATCTAGATACTTTGCAGGCTACGAAAAAGAAACATGGACTCCAGTCCAGCTCCAAAACCTTTGACCTAATCTGTTCTTACTGTGAAAATATGCTAGGCTATTGTTAATACAAAACTTGTGAGAGTTGTCAGCCAATGTTTGATTTGCTTTAAGGCCCACTTCCATATGAGAGAACTCATGCTCAACACTGCTTGGGTAAACAAAACCAGAGAATAAATAGCCAAGAGGCATAAGTTAATACAAGAATTAATTAAATCACTCCTAATGATATTCTGCTATATTCTTAGATCATTGCCTTATAGAGTTAACACCAGAGAAGCTTTCTCTGTTAGCAAATGGGAACAGATGCATAGACCCACAGCCAGGAGTTATGCTGAAACATTCTAAATGGGAGATGTCCATCAAATCCCTCCCCTGAACCATGGAAGATGAGGCAGAAAGATTGTAGTAGTCAGAGGGGATAGAGGACAATGGAAGAAGTGCCCCTAAATCAACCATGATTCACATATTATATGAGCTGACAGATACTGAAGAAGCAAACATAGGGCTTCAATTGGTCTGTACTAAATTCTCTGTTTATTTATTTTAGATACTGGCTTAGTAACTTATGAGACTCCTGACCATAAAAACAAGTGTATCACTGACTCATGTGACACTCCTCCTCCTTTTGGGTTTCTGTGTCTAACTTTGATATTTTATTTTGACATATTTGGTTGTTATCTCCTAGATAGCTGCTCTTTTCTAATGAGTGACAGAAAGGAAGTAGATCTGGCGGTAATAGGATTGGGGGAAGAACTTGGAGGAGTAGAGGGAGGAGAAACTATAATCAGGATATATTATATGAGAAAATCTATTTTCAGTAAAGGAAAAATCTGTAGACACTGAACACAAAGTCACGAGGAGAAGCAAAAAGCCTAGAGAAAGGTTACAAAGCATGTGAAGTGAAAGGTATATGAGTTGAATACATTCATGAAATCAATTATTGACCATGATTATTGTATTTTTATAATTACCAGCACATAATTTAACGTTTTCTTATCATATACACAAATAATTATAAGCAGTAGAGAATGAGACAATTAAATTGACACATTCAATAGTATATATTCAAATAATCACAAGGATGATAAAAGCATACAATGTTTAATTTTCAATTAAAAGTATAAAATAAGAATGATCTTGTGAGGTGGGTTAGTAGAGAAAGGCACTTGTTCCAGTTTGATATTTCCATGAACTCACATGGTGAAATGAGTGAACCAACTCCTACACATTCTTCTCTGACCTCATATTCATTCTGTACTATTCTCTTTGTCTCTGTTTCTGTCTCTCACACACACATTTATACACTAAATGACAAAATAAATTACAAAATTTTTAAGTTTAAAATGAAGGATGTATTTGTTTTATTATTTTTACTTATATTTGACATAGTTTTATTTTGATGTTAACTATACTCTGAGTTATTATAAATTATAGTATGTTAATAAATGTTGTCATCAATGTGTATTAAAATTGTTAAGAAATTACACTTAGAGTATCTATAGCCAAGATAATTTTTGCTCTTGACACACAAATCTAATTTTGGCAAGATGAAAAATGATCATCCTCAAATGATGAGTGACTTTAATGACTAAGCCTAGCAATGTTTACTGCACTTAACAAAATGTAAAAATGTAGAAGTATTAATTCTGAAAAAAATGCATCACATAAAGATTATTAGAAGAAAGTAGAAACAAAATTAATAGATGTTAGATTTTGCTTGTTTGAAATGCAGAGAAACCTGGTTCCAGTTGTCAGTGTGAATGTGCCACAGTTTCTCCTCTGCTGGGCAGTAGTTAATCTCAGGGCTAGCTAGAATACAATTATCAGAGAAATGCACTCTTTGGCAGTCTCTCTCTGTGAGGGGCTGGGTTTCTGCCACACATTGTTTTGCTCTTTCTGGGAAGTTATTCATATTTCAATCATTTCCACACTTTGCCTTTTTGTTTCTTACTGGCAGTCTGTGTTTGCCTCCCTTATGTCCCAGAATCCTTTTCTCTTTTCTTCCAGAAAGCTTTCTATAAAGTTCTTGAAGCATCATTTTCCCATAGACTCATAGCATAATCAATTTTGGGTGTTTTTTAATTAAAAAGTAGCTTTCTGTTTGATAGTTCTTTTTACTTATTCATAACTGTATTATTTTAATGGCTTTGAAAATCTAAACTTTATTAGGCTTTATCACTTGCATAGTCAGATTCTTATTATATTAAATATGTCAATGTTGCTTAAATTTCTGCACCAAATTCTGGAAAAAAAAAGTTGAGAAGAAGATGGACAGAAAGTAGTAATATTTGAATATATTTCTTTTTACTTATTTTACAACAATATTCTGTTACTAGGTTTGCTAGTAATATCAAGGACTAGAATTTCAAACTTAAGTGTTTCCCATCTTCTCTCCTCACTCTCAATGTTAGAAGTGGAGGTCTGTGTCAGGTGTTGACTTTTTTTGTGGGGGCCATGAGGATAGAGCTACATTAGGCTTCTCTGCTGGGCTTATAGGTATCTGGCTGTCTTTCTCTTTCTTTGCAGAGTCTTCACTTCATAAGTATCTGTATCCAAAGCTGATTTTCCAGTCAGTTATTGTAGCACACATCTGCAAGTCCAACGTTTAGAGACTGAGGAAGGAGAATCACTGTGAATTGGAGTGATAACTATCAAGTAATGTGCCATCAAGAACAACATAGCAAGATACTGACTAAATAAATCATTAAATTAAACAAATTAATCTATTAATAAAATGTTTTTTTCTTATTAGGAAACCAACCATATAGGAATAAGACCCATTAAACTAACTTATATTTTCTTATATTTGAAGTAGATGATTTTCTTAACTTCCTCTCTTGGATATCATTTTGTATATGGAGTTTGTGAAAATTACTTACCTTACTACTGTAAAAAATATTTGACAAAAGAAACTTAGGAAAGAAGAATTTGTTTAGTTTATATTTATACAAAATAGGGCCACAGTGGTAGGGATGTGATGATGGTAGTTGAGGTATGGTCACAGAAAGGTTCCTAGTCATACATTGTCCAGAAATTACAAAGTGACAAATCTGTTAGTTTTCAACTCCCCTTCTGCATTTTCTTCAGTCCAGGACACTAGGACAGGGAAAGAGTTAACACACCTTTAGGGTAAATCTTCCCTCTTCAGTTACTATAATGTAGATAATCCTTCCCAGACATTCCCAGAGATCTGATTCCAGATCCCATCAAATTGATAATAGTATCAGCCACAGTATCTTTTCTAAAACAACTATCAGTTCTTCAGGTCTATATGTAATACATTAAATAATAAAAGAAATAGACATGAAATCACGAGAGGAAGGTAGAATTCTATGATATTTTAAACAATCAGAAAAGATACCTGTCAAGAAAATTTTTTTGGCTACAATCTTGATCATTCCCCTACCATACATATTAATGGATAAAAAGAGAGAATTTGCAGCCATTTTCTATAGCCTTTCTAATAAGTTTTCATAAACTTGGTGATTTATAACAACAATAAATTATATTATAGTTTTGGAAGTCAGCATTGCAAAAATATCTACAAATGCTACAAAAGACTATCAGGAAACCAGGGGACTTAACAAATTATAGGAGAGACTCAATGTCCCTGTATATTACAGCATCCACACTCTGTAATAGGTAAATATTACTAGTTGTTTTTTACTATATTTGCTACATTGTGAGATGGACTAAAGCTAGTGAGTGACAGTTTGCCAAGATGGCTAGAACATGATGAAGTATTAAACAAGAACTCATCACTATTCCCAGTCTGGCTACGTGCTTCTGTAAATTAGAGAAAGCAGCATCTGGAAATATGAATGTAGCTTATAAGAAATCAAATGTGTTATGAATATTTCAGCAAATGCTTAGCTTCAGGTAAATATGACAAACAGTAAAGAAAATCAAAATCTGCAGAGAGCCTCCACTAAATACAGGACAATTTTGCATGAAGGATCTGGAAGGTCCTGGCAAAGATACTTAGCAATGCAGATTAGGGAAGGAAGACATTACCAGACTCTCCTACACTGCTCTGTTTGCTTGTCATCCACTCTGTAAATGTATTTGAGCATTTGATTACATAGGTTACAGAGTGCCTACAACCTGTAAAAAAGATACAGGTAGTTTCTTCCTGTCTTCCTGTATCTAATGTCTTCCTGGTTGTCTCTATAAATTCTCCAAGACATTTTTCTACTTCCACTTTGGTGATTATGACATATGGCCTCAAAATATTTACATATAACCATGATTCTGTTTTTGTGTTTTGATTACACGTTAATAATCCTAATTTAAAAACTTGCAACAAATTGACTGAACTATCAGTGACCAGTCAAGTGAGATCAATAGACAAAAATTCACAAGAATAAATGCCAGATATATTTAAAGTTGCAGTAATTTGCACTGTATTCCTCCTGCGGAAAATTTACATTAAAACTTTAATTGCTATAATCTCTTCTTCCTATTTTTATGACCCAAGGAATTATGTTCATGACAAGATATGAAGATTTATTTTTACAAAAATGAAGTGTGAATCAATATCAATCACAAACTACTGTTAAAGTTGCAAAAGCAAGAAAGAGAAAACTTTTTTACAGTCTTTCTAAAAGAACCATTTTATTCTAGCAGTTTGTGAACTGTTGCTTATTCAAACAATCTACAGCAAAAATCTATTTTTGCATTAAATATGTGAGAAATGATAGTCTGAAAAGGTACTTGTCATGAAGTTATGTACAAATGAAAATATGAGCTAAGAATAACTGCACCATCTGAACCATAATTATAGAGCAGTGTTATAATCTAAATCTTCAGTAACTTTCTAGAAATAATTATTTTTTAAAGCTGTAAATGACTTTTAATACTTCCAAAGTTTTCAAACTTATTCTAAGGTGCCAAGTTTTTTAAAATAGATTTTTATAGGCTTATTTATTTTAGGCTTATGAACAAGGGAGGTAGAAATTAAGACAGTGCTGATTTAAAAATATGACTTTTGAAATTTTTTAGTATTAAGTTGATGCTAATTGCAATAATATATGAACCAAAGCTTCAAATTACAGTGATTTATGGCAACACAGATGGAAATGTAACATATAGTAATGCATGAACCATTTATCATCAACTTACAAAATACACATCATCAATAATAATCAATATGAAAATTAATCATAGTATCAAAATACTGAAGAATATAAAAAGCATACTGATTTGTATGTGTGTATTAAAGACCTTATTAGAATGTGTAAATAATTATAAGAAGTGTACTTTTTTCTCCTCACTTTATTTTATTTTTTTAAATACAAAATAATCTTTTTTTTCATTTTGCATACAAATTCAAGTTCTTACCTGCTTTCCTCCTCCCATTCCCTCCACTTTTCCCCCAAAAACATTCCCATCTTCTCCTCAGAGAGGGTAAGGCACATTGCTCCAAGGAAGGACAAAGGCCCTTCCCACTATAGCCAGGCTAAGCACAGTATCCATTGAAAGAGAAAGGGTTCCAAAATGTCAGTACAAGTAGCAGGTGAATATCCTGGTGCCACTGCCAGTGGCCCGGCAGTTTGGCCCAACCATTCAACTGCCACCCACATTCAGTGGGTCTAGTTTGGTCCTATGTTACTTTTTCCTTGTCAGGCTGGAGTTGGTGAGCTCCCATTAGCTTAGGTAGACTGATGGAGTGGGTGTCCTCATTATGGTCTTGACCTCTTTGATCATATTCTCACTACATCCATTCTTCAGCTGGACTTTGGGAGCTCAAACCAGTGCTCTGCTGCTGAAAAATTAAATGTTACTACCACTTTTTATTTTTTTTAAATGTTATCTTTGAGAATTTCATAGTTCTGAGAAAGGTCTTCTGTGATACAGATATGATATGAGTGAAAAAAGATGGAAAACACTGATTTTATCTGGAATTGTCTTCTGAAAAGAAATATCATGGGCAAGGAAGTTCTACCCATGACACCTCAACAATATAGCTTCCTAAGCGCAGCCTTGACAATGACAACAGCAATGGCCGTGATATAAACTTGGAAACAGGGAAATCTCACAAAACCCCAACTATAGACTGGCAACCAAAAGAATCATTGGAAAAAAAAGGAGAATTAGTTTTTCCCAGGAATTGGAGTCCTATTTTATTTTTTCCAATATTAACTGGTCAGTCCTGAAATCATATGCATATAAACAACATTAAATTAACTAGTAAGTTGCATTTATTTATTTGTCAGTATGAGTGAGCTTGTTTANTATATATACATATGAGACCATGATTTTGAGAAGACGTGTGGAAGAACATGTGGGAGTTTAAAAGAGAAAGTAAAAAATGTGTACTCATATTTTAATTAAAGTAACTAAAATTTAAAAAAATCTTCTTAGCAAAAAGGGAAAATGGCTATAATATTTTGTTCAGTCATAACACTTAAGGTGAAACAGAATAAACTTTCCTGTATCCAGCTTCCTTCCAGATGTCTTAATATTTAATTTGCAGCCTGTAGAAATGCCACTAATTTCTTAACCTTGAACAGAACAATAGAGATGGCTCAGATATTTCACTCAGATGGGTGCCTAAAGATCCCCACAAGAACAGATTCAGAATATTTAATAGTGGTCAACAGGAATGTATAAATTTAAAGTACTTACAGTTAACTCTGGAAAATTCAAGGTTTTTAATAATGAGAACACCTATGAATCATATTTAATTTAGCTAATAGATTATACCTTAAATTAATTTGACTCAAAAGTCATCTTGTACAGCAAATTTTAAACATATCTTTAAAGTATTTTTAATTTATTTATTTTGAGTTACACCTACTTAAGACATTAAAAAAATCTGTGGAGAACACATAGAATCACTTGTCTAGCTAAATAATATATTTAACAGAGTATTTAAAAACAATTAAATTTTAATTTATTAACAAATACCAGTTAGAATACAATTAATTTTACACTAAAATTTTTATTTTGTTGTTATATTAACCAATATATCTTTAATCAATCTATTATGCAAAATTAGATTTGTCCTTTATACATTTATAAAACTCTTGTGTTGCATTTCAGCGTAATAATGCCACTAATTAATAAAAAGAAATATTTTGTTACTTAAAATTTTACAAATTTAATTTACATATGTGCAGTTTGTGTAGTATTATAACAACAAATATATAACATTCTTGATAATGTAAGAGTATATGCATATATATCCTTAGTTAATGAGTATATATACATATATTATATATAATTTAAATGTTTGCATAAATATATAAATTTAGAGCAAAGTATAATATAGAGGTTTTGTTTTTATCTCTGCTGTGAGAATATTCAAATCTCATCTTCATCTATTCAGCAAACATAAGATTTTAGCAAAAACATTTCTTAGACAAAAGATAGTAATGTTGCTTAAAAAATGCTTCTGAAAAAAAATAATCATATAGCTAAGGAGATGAGAACAGATTTTCCTATTTAAGTTTTACAATCACTCATTAGTACAACTTAATTTATAGGTATAGCTGGCTGTCTTTCCCTTTGCCTTTAACTTGCAGAGTTAAGAGTTAGGGATAAAATAGCATTTTTATCCCGACTAAGTGGTGAATTCCAAAAGGAAGAGATATCTTTCATTAAAAACGATGAGAAACTATATATATCTTGGACAGAATCTAACAGAATCCCCATTCATATCATTGTACTTAACAATGGAATAGCTGAGTCTCTGAAGAGTTTGGTGATCAAAGAAGGTATGGATCTTCCATCAGCTAAGTCATTTTTCTCAATAAAGATGCTAATTACTCAAAAGTGACATGAATGTAAAGGAGAAAAAAAGCAGGAGGCTGCATATTGGCACATCAGAGACTATATTATATGTTAAATTTTCTTCTTTAAAGTTTCCTCAGGAACTGGAAAGAGAATCTTGAGAACTAAGGTACATTAATTTCTAAGTAGAATAAATTTGGTAAATACAACAAATGGATACAATGAAAGGGGAGTATAAACAGCCTTTAACAAGCCTTAGAAAGAATGCATGCAGTCATTCCCATGAAAATTTGTGGAGTAAAGAGGTGTGTTGAGGAATAAAATAAAACAAAACTATTATAGCCTTTTTTTTTCTTTAGGCCATAATACAATTGCACCATTTATCCCTTTGCTTGCCTGCCTTCTAATATTCACATTTACCATTTATTTCACTCTTAAAATTCTTTCATTTTTTTGTTAATTAGTAGCAATATTGTCAAGATCTAAGTTAAATAACAAATATTGAGGAGTCTTTTGATTTGATTCTTCTGAAATAAATCTTTAAAACATTAATAGACAAAAGTTGATGAAGTCTGGAATATTTATTATAAATACTAATCTAGGGTTATTTGTAAAATATAACATTTATAAGAATTCTAGGAAGATATCCAAAGAAAATATAAATCTTTGCAACAAATTAATTTGAAGAATAGGTATATAATATTTATCATGTTTTCAAATAAAAATTTGCCCACAAATATAATTAAAACTAAACTGGTAATTCCTCCAGGAAACCTGCAGATTCATAATATCTTCAAGGATGTTTTCTAGGAAAGGTATTTAGGCTACGTGTAAGCATTTGACATAATAACATAATAACTTAGTGTGGAGAAATATTTTGTTTTGTAACTGTTATGTCTGTAATCCATCCATTTTTTTCCAAGACGTTGTTATAGATTCTTTACAACTTATGTATATCAACAAAGTATTTCAGTTCTTTTTTTTCTTGCCTTTATAACTGCATATTACATACACGGGATTTAAAGTTCATTGGCAATCATAACATTTTGGTGATTATTTAAACTCCATAAATATTTTTATGAAAGTCCCATCATAAAGACATTTATTTAAATGAATCTGATTAGTATAATGTTTCAGATTCATTAAGCTTAATTTATTCAGTTACTCCTTTTGATATATCATCATTTAAAATATTAACACAAACACTTAAACTTGCAAAATAAATTTGCCAATTGATTGTACTTAACTTTAGGAAACACTAATACATATTGCCAAAATTAATTTTACTTGATTTCATTTATTGCTTCTTGCATATATTAAGCTATCATGTGTGGCTCAAAAACTATCATGATATTAAATAGAATCTGCTCCTTCTGTCATTATCGTGAAACTAGAAATAGCAATAAGGAGGTATTAGATCATTTATGATATCTTAGACATATGATTCATGAACATATACACATTTCTTCCCAAAGGCAAATTTTTCCCTCAGGGGTTTTCTTAAGGGAAGTTATCATATGTGAATAAAGTTCAGAACTGTTTTCACTGACATGAGATTTATAATCAAAGGGCAAGAGTATTATCAAAAGCTAAATTAGAACCATCTACTTTGTATATCAAGAGTTATGTAAACACTCTTGTCAGCATCTCCATATTCATAATGTATTTACCTATTGCTCCATTTTGATATACATTAGGATGCTTCTGAGTTACCAGATGAGACTGATGTGAACTGAACTCATCTACAGACATAATAAATGTTTATAGTTTATTGCTTTGGTCACAGTGTACTGAGACAAAATAATAGCGTGCTGGCTTGCTTTGTTTTGTTTCTCTTTAGGTCTTTTATTTTAGCTCGTTTGTAGTTTTATCTCATTATTCATGATTACGTGTATTTTAGTATGAAAAAATTAAATTTTAAAGACAGAAACGAATCAGTTTTCAGAAGTATTACTTTCCCATGTATTTTGTCTGAGCATAGATATATAGCTTATCCATTCACATCAATATCTGTAAATAACTAACTTGCTATTATAGTTCTCATGAATGATTTTATCACTGAATTTTTCTTAAATGTGTGGATACATCATGGCTTATTGCTTGTTCTGCCTCTGGGTCCTTAAAATATCCTCCATGGCTGTATAATCATTGAGATTACATTTTTATGTTGTTGAAGGCAAATTTTCAGGATCAATTTTTAATGTGGAAATGGTAGTCTGACAAGACTATGCTTGGAATTTTCTTACAGATTCACCAGTTGTTTTCTAAGATTATTGTACATGTTGCCAGCATTCCACAGAGCAACACCTGCAGGCTGCTGTTTCATAGAGATGTACCAAAAGCACATGTCAGTCTGTAAACATTTTTAAATCTTTCCCACATGGTTATAAAATGTCATTTCAGATGAGTGTTTATTTTTACTTCTTTTATTGCAGGTAGGTCACACCATACATCCTGCCATATGATGAAAGGCTACTTGAGCAACTCTCTCTTTTTTTTTTACGAAAACATATTTTTATTTTCAAAACAACCTTATTTTAAATACCATTCCCAAATCCTGCTCCCCCCTTCTCCCCACCTTACACCCCATCCACTCCTCAGAGAGGGTGCCGCCTTCTGTGAGGAGACATCAAAGTCTTTACATGACTTGAGGCAGGAATAAGCCCCCGCCCCCAGTATATATCTAGATTGGTCAAGATACCCCTCCATAGAGAATGTGTTCCAAGCAGTCAGTTCATGCACTAGGGATAGCTACTGGTTCCACTGTTAGTGGCCCCACAAAGTGCCCAAGCCACACAACTTTCACCCACATTCAGCGGGCCTAGTTCGGTCTTATGCGGGCTCCTCAGCTCTCAGTCCATATTCAGTTAGCTCCCACTTGCTCAGGTCAGCTCTTTCTGTTGGTCTCACCATTATTGTTTGGTCTCTTTGCTCATAATGTTGCTCCCCCCTTTCTATGACAAAACTCCACAAATTTGGCTCAGTGCTTAGCTCTGGATCTCTGCATCTGCTTCTGTCAGCTACTGGATGAAGGTTCTACGATGACAATTAAGGTAATCATCAGTCTGGTTACAAGGGAAAGGCCGTTAAGCTATCCTCTCTTTTTAATGTTTCATTGTGAATTTTATTGTGTTTCCTATGGATTCTTTAGAAGAATACTTCAAGAATTCTTTTTAGACATCTGTATTGACACTGTGCTCTATCTCTACGCATTTTGATAGATTGCAGTTTTTTTTTTAATTTTCTTCATCTAATTTTCAGGGAACATTGCAGAAAAGAGAACAGAAAGATTGAAAGATCCAGAGGATCGGGAAGTTGTCTATGAGATCGTATCTTCTAGGAATGTCAGGAGCTAAAACCATAACATCTAACCAACATGACTGCCTAAACATGAGATGAACAAGAATAACAACAGTAGATATGCCAAAATGAAAGTGGGAGAACAGATAAGGCATCAGGCCCATACCAAGATTTATATGTAACTAAGGTACGGAGAGAGTGAAAGGCATAGTCTTCTCCAGGAATGAGCAACCAATTGGTTACCCAACACCAAATGGTCATATCTGAAAATATATATACAAGCAAATTCTGGAGGCCAAGTAGGTTAAATGTAGGAACACACACACACACACACACACACACACACACACATAGATATAATAATATAAGCAATTAATAGAAAAAGAGGTCATGAATTTGAAAACAGTTAAAGGAGGAGTATACAGGAATGTTTGAAAGGAGGAAAAGAGCTGGAAAAATTATCTAATTATATCTGAATCTAAAACATGAAAGAGAAAAAAATAACTATTTATCAACGAGAAATATTACACTGTTCTTGTAATGGATTACAATATGTATCACAATATTTTCTCCATGTTGTCAACAATCTTTTTATTACTTGATTTTTAATATTTTAAAGTTTAAGTATAATTACTTCATTTCCCCCTTTCTCTTTCCCCTAAACTCCTTGTCATATTCATAGCTTCTATTGCTATTGTTATGTATTTATTTTAAATACAAAATATATAACTACAAGTGACTCTGTCTTTTCAGTGTTACCTGTATATATATTTTAGGGTTGACAACACAGTATTGGGTAATCAAATGAATAGACTCAACTTGGAGATGACAGGACCCACCCCAGCTTAGACTCATTTACTCTTTGAAATACTGGGAAAAGTCTGATATTTCCAGTAGTCTATAGGACATCACATTCATTGTGGCATAAACAATATATTATATGTTATTTATTTTATTTTGTATGGCATGTTACATGAGCAGAGACTCATTGCCTTTTTAAGTGTTGGATATTCCTTTGCTGTGGTTTACTATACTTATTTTTCTTGACCCAACAATGAATTTTCTCATTTAACCTATTCACTGAAGCTGGATTTCCAAATTTAAGTGTACATGTACTTCAAATTGCTTTATGCTCTTTTTTCTAGAATCTTTGAGTAGGGGCCACAAATCTTTTCTGCTGTTTTCACTAATAGATGAGATGTTTTTCTTTTTGTAGCTAAAAGCAGATCTGTCTTCTGCTCACTAGCTTCTCTCTGTTTAAATGTGTATGAGTTCCTAAATTTTCCCTTGATGTTTAAGAAGGAAATTTTTGTGTAGAACAATTAATGGTTATATTAAAATTTCTTTTTGTGAGTAGTAAAAAGTTAATTATTATTTCTACTACTTTTGCTATGCAATGAGTTTTATGTAAGGTTATGTGTAATCCTTCTGTTCTATTTTTGAGTTAGTTTAAGAATTGTGGTTCTATGTATCCCTCAGAGACATAACTACTTGCAATACCTAGATAATATGTTTTATTGTGAGTAATGATAACAATATTGTTACTATTAATTTATATCTTCCTATTTTTTCTGAAAAATATTCATGCCATAATGAACTTATTTCACTACCTCTTGTAGGTCTAAAGTCTTTACTCTGTAGTTTGTCTTTTTTAAATTGCCCAGTTCTACTAGCAATGGTGCAATATACCCAATAGGTTTGTCATATTTTAATTGACACGAAAGATAAAGAGAGCTTAGTGTTAGAGCACTAGGCTGGAATGTAGGAGACTCTGGGTTCAGTTCACAGTGTGTGAAGAAATGCAAAAAGGAAGTTAAGAAACCATTGGATATTTATTTTAACTTTACTCCAACACTATCTTCAAAAATATGTGTTATACTTTGGCTGTACATTAATATTATCTCCTTTTCCACAGTCAGATTTATAAATTACCAGAGCAATAAAGCTCAACACCCATGGACACAGATCACACACAGATCTCAGGCATGCATGATAAGGAGAAAAGGGTAATAGGAAGTAGAATCAAAGTTTATTAAAATATAATTTTATGCCTCATTTGGTTAGAATTGGCCTGATTTCATTTGCACTTCACATCACCAGCTGCCAATTTAGTACAATTTGGAACTTAAATTATTGATGACAAAATATAATTAAATTTCTTATCAAGTTTAAGAAGCCTTGCAGTTCTTTTCTGCTATAAATAGAAATAAACACCTTGTGATACAGAGTGAAGGGCATCACATGATGTAAACAATGCTCTATAACAATTTTGTTTAGAAATAATTAATACAAAATCCAAAGTTTTTAAGCAGAAGCACTACATCTTTAGTCTTTACAAGAATTTAATACAATCCAATTTTTATAATATTCTTTCTTTTCCTCTTTTTGGGTGTTTATTCTGCAGGGTTCTTCTTTGCTTGCTTGTCTGATGTGGGATTACCCTCTGTATGCCATGAATACCATTGGCTATTAAAGAAGTTGCTTTGGACCTATTGCAGGGTAAAGTAGATCAAGGCAGGAATTTCAAGGAGACAGATGAGGAGAGAATAGGCAGAGTCAATAAGAAGCCACCACAGGAGACAGACACGGGACGCTGAAGGGAATCCTACCAGTAGACCACAACCACGTGATGATGCACAGATTAATAGATATGGGTTAATTTAAGATGTAAGAGCTAGCTAGAAATATGTTTAAGTCATTAGTGAAACAGTATTGTAATTAATATAGTTCTTTGTGATAATTTTGTGTCTGGGTGTCCGGAAAATGAACAAGCAGCATCTGTCAACACCTGTCCTTGCTGATCTAAGTTACCAAAAATTAGCAGCATCAAAAGACCTTCATTGAAATAAGAACTCTACATGAAATAATCATGTTTCTTACAAAATAATTACTTTTTGGGGTTTTTTGAACTTCAGAAATGCCTTATTCCATATGAATTAAAGAAATAAAAATCACGAGGAAGGTTTAGCACAGAGTAATGAAAGAAGTGGTGTCATGAAAGCAAGAATTGTTAAAAAAAATATGAAAAATGCGATAAAATTCAATTCTCTTTGGTTATTAAATATAACCCTGAAAGTTAAACAGTATTTTCTGACATGTTCTACATCTGAGAAGAGGAGCAATAAGCTTTATATATTCTGCCAAGTACTATAACTTTCATTTGGTTAAATGAATGCAAATAAAATTATTAAGGAAGTCACAGTCAATACATTTGGCTAGTGTATTGCAAGCCAAGTTTATTCAAACAATAAAGTTGGCTACAAGACAATTTTATACTAATTGTTATTTTTTAAGTCCTAAGAAAGAACTTTTGGAAAGCTCTGATTGCTAAGAACCAGTGTCTTGTCTGAATTACTGAGATTAATATTTTATTAAGATTCCTTTAGTGTTGAATCCTTTATGAACATCAGTGTCACGCAAAGATATCTACTTTTACAATTGAGTTTTATATTTAGAATAAAGCTGAAAAAAACAAAATTCTATATGTACAATCAAATATTAAGAAAAACTAAAGAAACTTGCTAGAAGTATGATACAAAAGTCATAATTTCAGTGCCATATTGTAAAGTCCATATGATTTTTTTCTACATCATTAATATCTATATATTTTAAATAAATCATTGCTTGAAATTGTAAAACTGATACCACTCACTGCTTATAAACTTAGAGAGTAAGGTGTCTGCTGCTTGCAGTTCAAAGTAAAAAACTGAGTTTGATTCCAGAACCCCTGTGGAATATTTGGAGTGGTGGCATGCACTCATGATTTAACACTAGGAAAAAGAAAAATTCCTGAGGCTTTCTGGTCACCTAATTGGTGAGTTTCTGGAAACTGAAAGAGCTTATCTCAAAACAATAATGTGGATGGCTTCTGAGGAAGGACATTAAATGTCCTCTCACCTCGAGATGCATGTGAACATTTGTTTGTACTCTGGTGTACACACATGAAAAAAATTACACAAATTTGTAAGACTACTAAGTAAGTTAGAGATAATTTGTTTTAAGATAAAAGACAGACATTAATTGATACAGTTGACTGAGTAATACCAGAATATTGTTAATACGAGTTGACATAATATTTTGGTCAGTATAAATTTTGCATGGGCCCACACTCAGATAAGGAACTATAGATAATCACTGATGGTTGCAAAAGAGAATTAGTTTTCTCCAGGAAAGAGCTTCACATAGGCTGCTTAATCTCAAATTATCATACATGGACACATGTATATTTTAATAATGATAAATGGACATAGTAAGTTCTATACATACACATGTAATTCTAATCAAATAACAATAAAAATAATAAAATAAAACTAATGAATTTTTGATGAGGGGTGAACACTGTAATGTTTTAACAGAGATGGGAATAAATAGAGAAATAGATGTGATGCAGATGGAAGGTTCCTATATAAAGTTATTTACTTACAAAAGTTTGTAAAAATAAGAAAAGGCAAGGAATTAAGCCACGAACAAAATGAGGCTAAGAAAATAATGAGGCAAAAGATATTCGGTGGTTTTTCTGTTTGATTGTTTGATTTTTTGCTTCAATTTTATTTGAATCAGGGTATTATTGCATAGCTCAAGCTGGCGTAGAAAGTTCCTATGCATTCCAGGACTCTCAAACTAGCCACTCCCTAATCACAGACTCCATAATGCTGGAATTGCAGGTGTAAACCACTATACTTCTGGCTTTCCCAGATACACCAAGGAAATTACAGACATGAACTCACAGTGAATGTAACATCATGCACAAAGACTGAACAAGTTCATGCCAGACATAATTTCGCCATGGAGGGAGGAGGTAGATGAGGTGCGGTTGGCATGTTAGAGCTTCCTGGAAATGTTTTCTTTAATGTTATGAACCCAAGTACTTTGACTTTTCACGTAGTCTGTACCCTTGAGTCGTTAGCCAACACAAATTGGACTTGATAGGAGAGAAGGGGATACTATTTATAAAAATAGCTTTTTTAAATAATCAATTCTCAGAGAATGTGGCACAATCTCATACATCTCTTCCTCAAGCTTTTCTGAAATACACTCATTGCACCCTAATCTCCTAATTTTATATTCTCTTTCTTGTGATTTTAGTCTCAGCACTCAGGAGGCAAAAGCAGGAGAATCTCTTTGAGGTTAAGGCTAACCTGATCTACAAAGAGAGTTCCAGAACAACCACAGTATTGTCATATAGAGAAACCCTGTCTCAAAACAAAGCAAGAACAAACAATAACAAAAAGAGCTGTATGAAGAGAAGCAATTCAAACTTCTCTAATATTCTAATATCCACAAATGTGTCATGGTATGTGCACATCCACAACAAACACAAACACTGACATATTATTATAAGTTCTAAAATCCTACAACTATTTGTAATTAGGAAAATCCTATAATGTTTTGTTCTACACCAAACTTTCTTAGATACTTTCTTGAACAAAATAAAATGAAAGCACAGATAATTACATTAGGAAGGTTTCTAGGTGGAATTGCTTGCAAAGATAAATATTAAACCTATTATGTATCTGTGATTATAACATGAAAAGAATTAACTTCTTTTTAATGGTAAAAGTCTGGACCCTATGTAAATCATCATATACTTCAAAAGCAGAGCTTTAGAAAGAAATATAATTATTTGAGGAGAATTACTAATTAGCGTAGTATTTCTTCATGGGACTGAAATGAAGCGCTAAAATAAAATATGTAAAAAATCTTAATACTTTGGATACAAACTTTCAGGAAAGAGAAGAAGCTTCAGTCAGGATTTATAAATGAAATTAATTAAAGTAATAAATCTTAATTGACTGCTGGTAATTTCTTTAGCTTACAAGGTGTATTACATGTGAAAGATGACTTAGCAAGGTTTAATGCTGCTAAGCATTAACTTTTAACTCTACCAGTTGTGTGTGAGAAGAACACAGATCAAGGCTGAAGGCAAACTTGCACAGCAAGTAAGTAGCCAGTGTGGTATCTTGAACCAAACATCTACAAACAAAAATTTTATTCTACTTTAGTTTAATATAAAATGAAAATAATTATCTTTTACTTGCTTTATTACAAAGTAACAGATGCCTTACATTGATTGCTTTGCTTAGGGATACTACTACTAATCATGGGATAGTATCTTGAAAAACTACACATATTAAGAATGTTATAAAATTAAATTTAACTCATATATAGATTGCCAACTACTATCTATTAAATAGGCAATATTTCAATTTACCATAGAACTGTTGTATAGTTCTGTTTTCATCAATAACTGAAACATGTTTGATCTTATACATTTTATCTTATACTTACTAGTATTTAAATTTAAAATAGTAAAATTAACATTTAAACAGCACTTAGTAATAAAAGACTACAAAGATAAATAAAAATGAATAACCAAGAATCAATGCCGAGATCAGATTAATAAGTGAGTTACTGATTCTTTTATATATTTTATTCTGATCATAAACCAATATAAACACATTTTTGAAGTGAGAAGTTTAATGACAGTTATTTGATCCTTCTCTTTTTAGCATACAATTACAAACATTGATTCTTCTGGTGTTTCAAAACCTTCCCATGATGCTAATAAATTTTTATTCCCTCCTAATAATTACAAGTTTAATTACTCTTTCTATTCTTTACTATAATAAACAAATGTTAAACAGAACTTTTTTTAGTTCACAAGGAAAATAATCTTGTCAAATCCACAGGCAAATATGTTGGTGGATATATTTATGCATTTTATATATGTATAAATTTCCAAATATTATAAGATTCATCATAAAACAACAATCTTTCTAAAACAACTTCTAAATTTCTTTTAATAAAAATATTCAGGAAATACTTAGAAATATTTAAGTCTACACACTAAACTTATCTACTAAGTAATTAGGAAGTTCATATGTATAGGTCATAATCATTTCTATTATTTAAAGAAAGTAGCTCTGACAAAATTAAAAGAATCAAATAAAAATATTAATGCACAGTGATAGCTTTAAAAATCAATGGTATAATTACATAAAATATAAAATTAATGACTAATAAAAAACTTTATTTGAACTGTGCACAGTTAAAGAGCACATAACAAATTCTGAGCTTCATTCAAGACCTACTTGTATATATGTTGTGTATCACTTGAATTTCCCCCTTTAATGAATACTTTGACAAAGTGAAATTTGTTACATCAAATTCTAAACAATGACTTCAATGGTTTTGAAAGGTTGAATCAACTTGCATAACCTCCCAGGACACTTCTGTGTGGTTTGCACATTTAGTTAGAAACAAAAAGAATGATAAGCTCTTAAAATGATTCTTCTCTTCTATTCTGTATAAAGAATTTTCAAGAGACCCTTCTTCCCTGAGTGGATATAAAATGGTAAGAATATATTTGAATCGATCTTCAAAGGAAAGATAGAGAAGGCAGGAAGCATTTTGATTATTTGGGTGAGCATAACAGGCTTTTCAGAATAAACATGAAATCTAATAAAATATGGGCATATCTCCCTAGGAGATGATTTGATTTAATATTTTCTGAATTTTGTTTTCATTACACGAGAGCTTATGAAGCTTTCTATTAGAGAGGCTTATAAACTATCATGAAAACTGAATGAATGGAAAGCAAATCACTGAACTGCACTATCTCTCCTGTTTTGTCCACATTGCACCTCATATAGGTTTTTATCCATGATTAGTAAACATTGCTTTATGCAAAATAGTTATAACTGTGAAGTCTGATTATTAACTAGGGAAATTTGACAACAGCCATAATCTAGTTTTAGCTCAGCAATTAAGAGCACTTATTCCCTGCACCCACACAAAGCTCACTGCTATCTGTAAGCCTAACCTAGGGGATGTGATGCCTTGTTCTTACCTTTAGGACACCTCTGTTGTAGGATATCATTTTAAGGTGTGTTACATTTGTTTGTGCTATGGACCAATTGTTCAGCTACGTAAAGATGTGTTGCTTTTGTTTATACTGCATTTGTTTAACTCTGTGAAACTGTGATTCTTAGCCTTTCTAAAACACCTGATGATCTAATAAGGAGTTGAATGGGAGAAGAAGAGATAGGCAGGGCTGGCAGGCAGAGAGGATAAATACAGAGACTTCAGGGGCCAGTCACCCAGCCATGGTGTAAGAATGAAAGTATGAGAGTTAGATATACAAAAATAAGAAAAGAAAAAGGCCCAAAGGTAAAAGGTAGATGGGGTAATTTAAGGTAATAAAAGCTGAGAAGAAATGTGCCAAGCTAAGGCTGGGCATTTATAATTAAAAATAAGCCCCTGTGTGTGATTTTATTTGGGAGCTGGGTGGCAGCACGCCCCCCAAAGTGACTAATATCCAAGGAGTAAAAGACATCCAACTACATACCACACACACACACACACACACTACACACACTCACAGACATACAAAGTCACTTAACTGCACTGACCATGATGGGGACACCCACTGAAACAGTTTACCTGAGCGAATGGGAGCTCACCAACTCTAGCCAAACAAGGAAGGAACCCATATAGGCCCAAACTTGTCACTCTAAATGTGGATGGCAGTTGTATGGGTCGGGCAGACTGCAGGGCCATTGGCAGTGATGCCAGGACTTATCCCTACTGCTTGTACTGATGTTTAGGAAACCTATTCTCTTTGGATGGATACCTTATTTCACCTAGACATTGCAGGAAGAGCCTGGGACTTTCCCAAAGCAAGTACGTTCCCCTATTTGAAAAATGGATGGGGAAAAGTAGAGCAAATAGTAGAAGGGGAGGGAGAATAAACTGGGATCGGTATGTAAAATGGAAAAACAACGTAATAAATAAAACACTAACCCGTTATCAACAAATCCAGAAATGCAGAAATCTCCATTAATGTAGCAAAATATCAATGAAACTGTACAGAATTAAACAAAAAGAATTAATAAATGAAATAAAGAATAGTCATTAATGGAATAATTCTCCTTGATCTTTCAAAGCTTAAAATAAAACAAAGCTTGAAAACTATGGTGCCAACCTGCAACCCAGCACTCTGGAGGATAAGTTAAGAAAGCTCCCAAGGGGTTTGAGTTCAGAATATATAATATAGTAAGACAGTCTTTTAAAATAATTAAATAAGTTAACAATAAAATGCAATGAAACCTGAATGCCTATGATCCTGAAACATAGCTATTTTAAAACAACATAGTCTTATAATAAGAATCAAAGATTCATTAAAGGACTTTTTTTAATATTTTAATGTTTTTTGGGATCATGTAAACAATTCAGAAAGTTAGGTTTGGAGACTAGGAATAGCAAATGCCTTTACACATTTCTGGGTAAATTATAGTTCTTCATTATAAGTTATTATTTTCAAGTTAAAGAAATTTAGCAAAGTCCTAGCTTATTATATTGATAGTATATAATTAAGGTTTCCTTGGAAGTTTAACTCTTTTGAGTTTTACTAAATGAATCATGAGAACATATGTCTCCTCATATGTTAGAAACAGATGTTGACAAACTGATTTCTTTCTCATTAGGAAAAATATGATTGTAAACTAAAGAAAAAATGCAAGAATAACACCACAGAGGCATATATTTGGTTTTTTATTTTGGAAGAGAACTTGATTATAAAGGAGGGGAACAAGAAAATGGAAGAGAAGAGAGAGAAAAAAGAGGCAGGTAGGAAGGAGGAAAAGGAAACAGAATTTTAAAGATCAATAATGCTCTCCATGCTCATCAAAGAAAAATGCAAATAAGTGCATTGTCCTGTGTTTTGCTGAGCTAAAAGTAAACACACTGAGAGGATTCAGAGGTGATTTTCTCCCGCTGACATATTGACAAATTTCAAATCACATTAGACATGGCAATATCTTTCCTGTTGACAAGCTTTGTTGTGCTCTTGTTTTGTTGAAGACTGCTCTCGTCCTTTACATCTTATCTCCACAGACAGAAAGTTGCCGGACTCCCTGTGTCCCTAGGTCTTAATAAGCAACTCTATCTTTCACCTTCCACTGTGATTGAAACCAGGCTGTTTTTCATTAAGTTAAAACTTGGCAAAATCAATTTCTCAATTCTTTGCAGTTTGCTATCTTATTAGACAGATGATCTTGTAAATCAGAATGTGTCACCATCACAGAGTAGACTTTAAACTTTTAATCTCCAGGAAATGGCCCATCAGCAAAGAATTGAAAGAATGCAGGTTCTTAGAGAAAATAAAATACTATCAACAAATAAGCACTTTCCTTGGTGTAATTTAAAATTTCTCTGTACTCACTGAGAGTAACTAATTTGCCTATCATAAGAATATGTGTTTATATTCAAATAATCAACAAAGAAAATACATTTTTAAATCCCAAATGTGGTGGTTTGAAATAAATGGGCCCCCAAAGGAAGTGGAACTATCATGAGGCATGACTTTGTTGGAGTGGGTATGGCCTTATTAAGTATGTCACTGTGGAGGCAGGCTTTGAGGTCTCACATATGCTCAAGCCACACCTAGTGTCTGAGAATACTTCCCGTTGTCTATAAGTCAAGATGTAGAACTCTTAGCTGCTTCTCTATCACCTACCCTGTCTGCCATGTGCCAAATTTTTGTATCATGATGATAACAGACTAAATATCTGAAACTGTAAGCCAAGACCTGACATAATGTTTTCCTTTATAAAGGTTGCTATGGTTATAGTGTTTCTTCACAGCCATATAAACCCTAGATTTTCCCAAAATAATTTCTGTATGTACATGTTTTCTGAATTTTTCTTGGTTCCCACTTTTAGACAATATTAAAGTTAAATTTTAAACAAACATACATTTATTTTTTAAAGTTCTTCTGAAAATGCTCTTATTTTATTTGGGGAGAGAAAGAGACAAATTGTATTGCATTTTTATGACACATTTATTTTTAAGCTATGAGACTCAGATTATGTCCAAGTGTAAAGAGAGAAAAAGTACATGGAAAAATATTTTTGAACATCTGGTTAAATGAACTCCCTTGGGGGTACTCAACCCCTGATACTCTGATTGGATTTGAGGTCTACTACACAAGGGAAATTTTTGACTGTAACTGTAAATCTAATCACAAGTCTATAGTTGTAAAGGCCATATACAAAACCTAGAGTGCTACTGCCATGGTTATTGCTAAATGATCATGATGTATCTTTCCATTTTTCAATCTAAATATCTGTACCCATAGAGAAGTGTTACTATCAAAATTGATCAGAGGAGTTCCATTTGCAGTGAGCAGCAGCAACTACAGAGACTCATTACCAGGCTTAAGTATTATAGTATGGTAGAATGATATATTATTCGTGTTTTAATAAATAAAGCTAGCCTGAAGACCAGAGAAGCAAAGCAACCAACCACTAGAGAGACCTTTCACCTCTACAAACCTTCAGAATAAATTGGCAAGGTCCTGTCTCCACACATCTTATGTAACATGAGGGCCTGCTTAAGGGTTTCTGTCCCACCCTGTACCCCACACCCGGCATGTCCCAAAGAAAATCACATAGAGGACTCCATAAGATTATAAACTGATTGGCCCATTAGCTCAGTCTTCTTATTAGCTCTTGTACCTTATATTAATCCATTATTCTGATCTATGTTAGCCATGTGGCTCAGTACCTTTCACAGCAGGACAATTCACATGTTGCTTCTTCGGAGTCTGGGCAGAAGTGGGAGGAATGGGCTTCCTGTTTTCCAGCATTCTCCTGTTCTCATCTCCCCACTTCTAATTCCTGTCTGGTTGATCCACCTATACTTCGTGCCTGGCCAATCAGCATTTTATTAAAATACATGATTTATAGAATACAGACAATTCTCCCACAAAAACCTTATACCACACACTCCACTGAGTTCCTATCTCTTCCCCTTTATATTCCTCTCTTGGCCCAGCCATAAAGCTCCTGTGCCCAACTCCTTACTGCTGAGATTAAAAGTTTGTGACTACCAATCACTGGGATTAAAGGTATGACACACCACCACTTGGATCTGTTTCTGGATCAATCTTGTGTAGCCCAGGGTAGTCTTTATTTTTTTTTGGTTATCAAATATTTTTTATATTGAAAACTTTTTATTTTTTATTAAAAATTTCCACCTCCTTCCCTCCTCCCATTTCCCTCTCATCCCACCCTTCCCCTCACTCTCCAATACAGAGATCAATCCAGGTTCCTTGCCCTGTGGGAAGTCAAAGGTCCTCCCCCCTCCATCCAGGTCTAAG